>LR749567.1:892064-1013846 GCA_902729485.2 Mus minutoides
ATCACTCAGACCTAAAATCAATTTGTATGTGTTAAAATGTGAACTGTACTCGGTGGCAAGGAGGGTCCTTGCTATGCCTTCGGTCAGGGGCTTGCTGGCCCTGTCTTTTCATTGGTATCCCATGATGCCTTTGTGCTCTCTGAATTGTCTCATTGAAACAGTGTATTTAGTTACTTTTCCTTATAGCAAAAAAAAAAAAAAAAAAAAAAAAAAATAGCCCGACAAAAGCATTTTAGGGATCCAGTTTTCCTTGGATTTACTGTTCAAGGTAACAAGGGTAGGCAAATGAAGATGTTAGGAGTTGGAGAAGCAACTGAGGCAGCTGGTTACAGACAGGTGCAGAGGGTGGCAAATGCTCTGCTTGCTTAATCTTTTGTATTCCATGCACAGGGCAGGTCCTCTCCTATCAATTATCTTAATCTTGATAGGTTTACAGAAGCTTGATCATAGGCTAACCTGATCTCTTATGACCCCCTTACAAACAGACACTTGTCTCCTAGGGACTCTAGGAGTCACTACATTGATGATGGAGATTAACCATTACAGGCAATGATTATTTTAACATTGTGAAAGAAAGCTTACAAATTTAACATTATTGATTATTGTCCAACTAGTTGTTTGAGGAATAATGACCACAGGTGTCTGCTTTTGTATATTTTATAGGAGAATTATCTAAAATGTAAGATGTATAGCATTCAATAGAGATTTTGAATCTGGTAGAAAACCTAGAAGCTCCTAAGGCAATTATAAATTCACCCCTAAACAACAAAAACATCTCATACAGGGGCTATGGCATTCTATCTTTGCCTTAATCACTAGTGGTTTATTGGTTTTTAAATAGTTCATACACAAATGATTTAAATGACTTTTTTGTCAAAAATCATTTTCTGTATTTTAGAATTCTAATATAATATGCAGTCACTATAAATTTAATTGGAAAATGCAAGAACATTAAGCCAAAAAAGAAAACAATCACTACCTTCTGGAATGATCTTTAATTTTCCTATCTTCTTGTATGTGGGGTGTGTGTGTGTGTATGTGGGGTGTGTGTGTGTGTGTGTGTGTGTGTGTGTGTGTGTGTGTGTGTGTTCTAATATGTGTAGATATATGTGCATAAAAAGGAAAATATGAATATGTATCCATATGTGTTGACATCAAATGTCTATTTTGTTTTGTAGTTTGTATACTGAAGCAGAATGTCTTGATAGATTCAGCCTATTCTGAAGACCCATGTTTCAACAATCCACTATTGCTTTACAGGCTGAGCTTACCCTTGGGCCACCATGCTCACCTGATTGTTTTGGTATGTTGGTTGGATTATTTGGGTTTTAGTGTGATTTCTGAAGATTCAGACTCTAGTACTCTGTGTTCTATGACAAGTCTTTTACCTGCAGAACCATCTTCCCAGCTCAACAATTCTTAATATTCAAGTAAAATACTTGTACTTTCTTTGTGTATATAGATAAATATGAAGATATGTGTACTGTTTTGTCTGCACAGAAATGGAACTATATTATGCACACTGCTTCGCAATTCTGTTATTCTTACTATTTGTGGATGCTTCTCATTGTTAATAAATACACATTTACACCCTTGCTTTTGAGGACTGCAGTCAGGGAACTAACAGTATTTATTGAGTCTTGCCTAAATGTAAAACATGCTGAATCTCATTGTATGAATGCCCCATGATAGATTAAACCTACCCAACAGGCAGACATTTTCTATTGTTCGTAATTACTCACCAGAACAATCAAGCCTACAATGAATATCTCTAGTAGCTCACAACTTAAAAGAGAGAAGGAAACAAGCCTGTTTTGACATTCCAGAGCACAGCCAATGTCTCTGGAAACTTCTGGTTTATATTGCTTTCACATTTCCAATTTTATGTACATTATTATGCATTCAATCAATACACTGCAAAAAAAAAAAGACTATTGAATCAGTGAATCTTGAGCTCTCTTCATTATTACACACACCATTTTCTCCTTCTAGTATATTTATATATATATAATTATACTCCCATGAGAAAGCAAGAAAGACAGAGAAAGAAAAAAAACATCAATAGGATCAGTCATCAAGCAAGGAGTTTATCCATACCAGAAATTATACATATATACACTTTTTATTCATTGAATATTTCCCAATGCCAAATGCTTGGCAATCCCTCTTTTGAGTATAAGTAAAATAAGGACAAAATAGCTCCTCCAATGTCACACAGTATAGTGCAGAGAGATGACTCAGTGGGTAAAAATGCAAGTAGCCAGACACAGTGACAGGTGTGTGTAACTACAGTATTAAGGTAAGGGGACACAGAGACATCTAGATCCCAGGGATTCCCAAACTAATATAGAGGATGCTATAAGCTTCCAGTCATGGAGAGGCTTTCTCCCTTCTACATGTGTATGCTCTATCAAGTACATACAAGTACACACACACACACACACACACACACACACACACACACACACACACAAAATCTTGTAGTATGACCAGAGGCATTTTGCTGACCACTTTCAAAGGCATATTCTTAAGCTATTTGCATGGAGAGCACCCAGTTCCACACTCTACCTTATAATGTGTGTGTTTATGTGCGTGTTTGTCATGGTGATATGAATGATAATTATAATCAATTATGTCATGATGATTCTAATTGACATAATATTAATTAACCTATAAAATGCTAATATGATAAGAATTGCAAGTCAATCTGAAAGTTGAGATAAGTGGTCATGTAAATACTAAACAACTCACTTAAACACTAACATTTATTTAAATTACATTGCAATTTCATTTCTAATATTTTCATGTGCATCCAAAGTCCTTGATATTTTACGTCCATATCTTTTAAAGCAAACATTTGGGGAACACATTAAACACATTTGGTAGCATTTAGGGAAAGTCATTTCATACACAGTTTAAATATTTAGGAGAAAATCATTTTTAAGGGAAGAAAAGGGAATGCTAGATATACTTCCTAGGCAAAGACTAGAAATAGCAGCATTTATTTTATTTTTTTTCATTTTCTATTCTTTTTTTTCCTCTTTATTAGATATTTTCTTCATTTACATTTCAAATGTTATCCAGAAATTTCCCCTTACCCTCCCGCATCCCCGCCCTGCTCCCCTACCCACCCCCTCCCACGTAATGGCCCTGGCGTTCCCCTGTACTGGGGCATATAAAGTCTATATGACCAAGGGGCCTCTCCTCCCAATGATGGCCAACCAGGCCATCTTCTTCGATAGATGCAGCTAGAGACATGAGCGCAGGGGGAACTAGTTAGTTCATGTTATTCTTCCACCTATAGGGTTGAAGACCCCCTCAGCTCCTTGGGTACTTTCTCTAGCTCCTTCCTTGGGAGTCCTGTGTTCCAACTAATAGCTGACTGTGAGCAACCACTTTCGTGTTTGCCAGGCACTGGTATAGCCTCCCATGAGACAGCTATATCAGGTCCCTTTCAGCATTATCTTGCTGGCATATGCCATAGTGTTTATTTTGGTGGCTGATTATGGGAAGGATCCCTGGCAGCCGCCGTCACTGGTTGGTCCATCCTTTTGATGCAGCATTTATTTAAATGCATGAGGTGTATTCTCAGTCCTGACAGGTTTGAGAATATTCTTATTTACAGCAACTCCGTTTCAGGCTAGCCCAGCTTACCAGCTCATTTTCCTTTGCTTGAATTCAGAAGGTCAAAATGGTGCACAACATTAAGCCACACCACTTAAAACCTTAGCTAAGAGTGAACATACTGCCACTACTATGTACTTGGCATTGGACAAAATAAGTCATATGAAGAAACCTGTTGGCACCAGGATGGGGAAATGTACTCCTCTACAGAGGGGAGGAGCTGTGAGTGAAGAGTCACTGAGGACCATACAAAGGACTCACATTTGTCATCAGCTGTGGGGATTAAACAAACAAACAAAAAACTAGCATCAAAGATTGGCCAATTAACCAGATATACTGTGACTCATTACAGACATCAAACAACAGTGTCGCTTCAAACAGATTCAATGTAAACTGCTGGAAAGCATTATTAGAAATGCTAGTTGGCATGACCTTTATTTCCATCAGTACTATAGCTTTTTTTTTTTCAGGTCCATTACTGACATTTCTTGTGCATATGACTTTTATAAGCCATCTTTTATGACTTCCATTTTCTATTCTATTAAAGTGAACACAGCAAGTACTCTGAATACATAATCCTAGATTCTTATGTCCCTTTGTCAGAGTTTATTTAGCTTATAGCTAATTTGGTTCCTATGCTTTCCCCACTTATTTTTGCAGAGGCTTCCTAAGCACACAACTTAGCTTTCATTGAAATAACCTTCATTTCTTCAGTTGCATATGATTACATCTTGTGATTATGTTTATAAGTGTTGCTAATATAAAATGGTGTGTTAATGAACTCAAGGAACATGAAATTACTGTGCTTGGGATCAATTATTCACTGTCACTTGCCAAGGTATTCAACTGTCTTTCCCATTGTGCCAGCTTATATTATGTCAATTTGACACAAGCTGGAGTCATTTGAGACAGGAGAACCTTCGTTGAGAAAATGTTTCCATAAGATTGGGCTATAGGCAAGCATACAGGGCACTTTCTTAATTAGTGATTGTTGTGTGAGAGCCAAGTCCATTATGGATGGGACCACTCCTGGGCTGGTAGTCCTGTATGTTTTAAGAAGGCAGGCTGAGCAAGCAAGAGAGAACAAGTAAGGAAGCAGCACACCTCCATGGTCATCAGCTGCTGCCTCCAGGGTCCTGCCCTATTTGAGTCCCTGCCCTGACTTCATTCAACGATGGACTACAATATGGAAACATAAGTCAAATAAAAGACTTTCTCCTCATCATAGTCATGGTGTTTCATTATAGCAGTAGAAACCTTAATTAGGACACCCATTAATAAATCACCATGTCTACGATAGAATTGGGGGATTATTGAATCGAGCAACCTCATCATGGGAAAAGTATCTACCACAACTCTAGTGCTTAAATCTTTGATTACTAAAGAAGCCAATATTTTACATATATGTAAAAATGAATATTTTACATATAATACTATCCATGTATATTTTCTGAAAGAATGTACTGTTTTGTTTCAGGGATATGGCATTAACCTTCTTGAAATCCAGATGTCCATAGTACTATAACACATCATATTAATAGAATCATTTTAATGAGCTCCCAAGGAAGAAATCTTTGGAGGATATCATTTATAATTTAAATGACATCAATATACTATTTATAAAAAGTTAATATTTGTACCTACGTATATTCTTCAATGTGGTAGTGTGATTATATGGCAAGTGTCTTGATTTATATGGAAACTTTGGTTTTAATAAAGTTTTATGTTAAACTACTGCTAATTGTAATGACCATTAGTGTCTATTCAATATTTAGTGCAGAAAAAAAGAAGGCACTCATCAACAGGAAAGTTACATAAGAAACACCATGCCATCTATTCCTTTATTTTCCCCTTCTATTTCAATGTTTGCTGATCAGTTATTGACATCAAGGCTCCTAATATGATTTTGTTCCTATGCCAACTTGACTGGGACATATAATACACATATATTTCCCTCTGTAAGGGTGTTCCTAGATGAGATATTCATATGAATAAATAGACCTAGTATAGAAAATCCAAGTCTCTTTTGTGAGTGGCTCTCATTCAAACCTACAGAGGCCAGAAGAGAACACAAAGGAAGGCTGAGCAAAGGGGAATGAACTATCTTTGATTTCCTTTGCTCTACATCAGTTATCTTCTTGGGTCATCAGTCTTGGACTCACTGGAACTTACTATATTGACTACCCTAATATTCAGAACTCCCACCTAGTACTGCATGTAAATCTACAGCACTAGCTCTTCTGAGTCTCAAGCTTGCTGATATCAGATCAGGAACCTTGTTAACTGTGTAAGAAAAGTCATAACAATGAGTCTCTACTTGCCTCTGTTTTCTTCTCTTTATACAGCTAATAGATGTATATGTGTATATGTATCTATTATATATCTATATATCTATAATTATTATTTATTGTTATTATTGTTATTGTTATTATTTTTATTGGTAGTAGTAGTAGAAGTAGTAGTAGTAGTAGTAAAATCCTGGATAACATACTTTCATCTTCCTGGAACAAAGTCATATGTAAGGTCAAGTGTGGATCTTGGCAAATCTCAAATCAGGACTCATGCCCATGACTGTTCTGAAAAATCATCATTGATCCTCTTCAAAGATGGGGGAAGGAGACAAATGTGGAGCTCCTGCCAAGTTGGGTTACTTCATTTGCACACTTTTCTCAATGACAGGCAGGAAAATTGAGCTACCAATTCAACATAAATCCCCCTGGAGAAGGAACTGGAGCTGATGAGCTATAGTGTCAAGCTATTTATGATGATCAGACTTGATAGGTATAGGTTAGACTTGAGTGCATTTATCTTTCACCTCACATAGGATAGTTTTGCTCAGAGCATTATTGAAAGCTGAGACACTAACATCCCTTGTATTTAAATAAGCCCCACCAAATTCAGACTCAGAGAGAAACCAAAAGTTTGATATTTCAAGATATGTTGCAAATCCTCAGTAGAGTAGGAAAAATGGCTAATAACAGAGCTAATTGAGAAATGCAAATTTTGAATCTTCAGAACTTCAGATGCCAGACTGACTATTTTCTTTCTTTGTATTTATCACAGACAATTGAGTCTGGTGTAAGAAAGGAAATTAAGTTAAGGGGGGGGGGGACTGGGTCCAAATAAAGCTTAGGAAGCAATTTCTACCCCTGAAGTAATTAATGAATGAAATGGGTTTCTACATTAGCTCTTGAGGCAAAGTTACATTAATGAGAATCCCTCTTGGGAAATATATTCAAAGTAATCTGCCCCAATGGTCAAGACACAGCTGATCTTGAAATAATGAAAATATAGTCCTTCGTTGGCTCAACAAGGTATTAAACAGGGTCATTTCTTTCATCTTAATGACAACTGCCATAGCAGAGGAAAACAGAGAAGGGAGAAGAAAAGGTTTTCTAATATAGAGTGGTCATCCCTGAAACCATATATTCATGCAAGTGACAGGAATGGGATGGATTCATTAGGTCGTATTTATGTTAGGACTTTGCTCACACACACACACACACACACACACACACACACACACACACACACACCGAAGTAATAATAATTAAAGAAAAAGAGGCTTTCAACTTGACATTAGGGGAACATGGAAGAAGTTGGAGGTAGCAAAGAGGGAAGGGAAATGGAATGCAATTTCATTTCATTAAAAACATATTAGAACATAAAGAAGGGGTTTTAGAATTGCTTTGCAAGTGATCTTTGTCTTGTTTTAATTACAAAATATGAATGTTATACTGAAAAAATAATTAAATAAACAGGAGTGCAAGATGGAAACGATGTAAGGATTTGCCACACCTGCCTGTGTTTGAGGGGGAGCCATGAATCTCTGCCTTGGAATCTGGGTCTATGGATCTTTTTGAAGTGGGTGGTTGTTAGTGTTGAATCACACTTCATCTTCTCCTTCAAGTGCACATCTTACAGAGACCAGTCTATAGGCTTCACAGAAGCCAGTTGTCTGGCTCAGCAAGCTTTCACTCAGACTGAAGACCAACATTTAAAAACAGCATTGGAAAGGGAACCTTTGCCTTTCAAAGTATAGAGAAAAAAAGCTAATGACATGTGACTTTGTTATCACAACATTAAAATACAAATCAAATCAATGTATAGGGTTGCCTAGCACTAAAGACATTTCAAGGAATAATTCTTTGTGAAAAAAATTACTTTTCTTTCTCTTTATCTTCTTTGGTTTATGTTAATTACATCTGTTTTGAATATCTGGTTGGCATCTACTTGTTATCCAAAATAAACCTATTTATATCCAATACATTTTGAGTTGTTATGCAAATTGCATACCAGATATCATCTCTTCATAGATTCAGCTCAGAATTTTGTAAAAATATCAAGCAGTAAGTGAATTACTTAGCTCCATATTCTTATCATTTAAACTCTCTGTTCTACTTAATGTCCAGATGTTGTTCAAACAAGGGATTTGAGGTACTTTGTATCCAAACACATATTCTACCTATGGGTAACAGATATGGCCATACACCGCTGAATATGTGGTTGGAGTAGTATGCAGTTGTTCTAGTATTTACATAGCATGTACAAGTCCCTAGGCTCAGTCCCCAACACTACTCCAATCAGTCATGGTGGCACATGACTAACCTTATCATGTAAGAAGCAGAAGCAGGAAGAAAAGAGTTCAAGGTGATCATTTGTTACATAGGGGAGTTCAAAGCCAGCCTGTGCTAGTGACCATATTGGAAAAAAATATTAAAAACAGTTGAGCATTGAGTGTGTGTATAATTTAATAATTAATGTATGTAAATTCGTGTGTGTTTCAATGTTTCTGTGTGTGTGTGTATGTGTGTCCATGTGTGTGTGTGTGTGTGTGTGTGTGAGAGAGAGAGAGAGAGAGAGAGAGAGAGAGAGAGAGTGCATGAGTGTGAATATGTGAAAACAAGTTGAAGAACTCAGTCCTCTCTACCCTTCCAAGTGATTAATTTCAGGTCCTCAGGCTTGGATGCAAAAACCTCCATCCACTGAGCACTCTTGTTGATACTGATAATTAGTTATTCAAATAGAAGATATGGACATAATCACCAGGAAAATCATCATTATATTCAATTCCCTTAAATGTTGAATTTGTAAGTGAATATATACAAGAACAATATATAGACCCATGTTACCTTTTCATTTGTGATTAACCTAAAGAAGAAGGTTATACTTTCCCATTGACTAAGTAGCGCTGAGCTGATGGCAGGGTACACGCCACCTACCACCAGTGATAATAACCTATTTTCTTTTCATGAGGACTTTCAAAACAGTAATCAACATTAAATGTTCTTTTGCAATGGTAATTTGAAGGATATTTTTAGAGAAAATGAATAGGTCTTAAATTGAAACTAGTTGTCCATTATAAAAATGTCATGTGGAAAGAATGATACAATGTGATTCCTGTTATAATGTCTCAGGGGGATGGGCATCTTACACAGACAAGGAGAAAAGTGACTGTCAGAGAAGAGTACTGGCGTTCAGCGGGAGCTAGCTTGTATGGCAAGGAAATGGGAGAAGTCAATAAAAATTCAAAACTTTGAAGGGAGGGAGAGCCTGCAGTTGCAGAGTGGTTCATACTCTAAAGAGAACTCAAATGACTTTATCTGATATCTTTGTCAAGAATTATTCCCTTCCTGTGTGAGAACCATGGTTAGAGAGAGGTTACGTGAATTAGCCTGGGCCACACAGCTAAGCAATGAGAGGCTTGGGTTAGTACTCTGCTGCACATTCTCATTCGGTAATAGGTTGCGCTCCGAGAGCACTCTGTTTCCCCAGTTTATCTCTTTCCTGGTTACCATCCAACCATATAATGGACACTATTAGATAAGCAATTATACAAGCCCAGATGCTTTGTGAATGAAAATCCCATTTTCAGGAAAATTAATGATGAGTGAAATCCCAAAGACCAATATATATCTAGTGTCTGTTCTGTTTCAGTGGCTTTAGGAGGTCTGATCTGGCCAAGACACGGGCACTAGGTTTTGAGCTAAACTTAGATCATGTCCTGTTTTCTATTCTCCAATCTAAGCTGTTACTTGACCACTCTCTGTCTCTGCGAGTGATGCTTGTTCTCTTATTGAATAGCATTTTCCCCAGTGGACTTGATGTCCTCCTTTAATTTTGCTTCTGTCCTCCTGCCTCTTGGACCACTATTCTGTTTCTGAGAAAAACAAAAGCTAAGTCATTAAAGATGTTGTTTAGAGACCAGATAAAATTCTCTTAAAAAAAAAATAACTCTCTTCTCAGCTGGTTTGTTTTATATCTTGCCCCTTTCATTCATACCTTGCTTGCTGCCCCCCCCCCAATTTAGAGTATTTCTCAAGAAATCAGTCTCAGCTCTCATTCAGTATCTGCCTTGAAGCCATCCTCAGTATTGTGTAACTGTCAAAAAAAAACCAACAACAACAACAACAATAGAACAACAACTAAAAAGCTGGAGAAATGGCTCAGTGAGTAAAGCTCTTGCTGTATAAGACTAATGAGTTGAGTTCTGAACTCACATAAAAAACCAGACCCAGTGAAAAGGGCATCTGTAATCCTATCACATCCTACGGGACATGGAAAGCTGAGGCAGAAGACTCCTCAGTGGCTTGTGAACTAACTGGTGTGTATGCAGGGAAGAACAAAGAGACCCTGTCCTGAACAAAATGAAAGATAAAAAACATATCTGAGATTATTCTCTGACCTCAACATGCAAACTATGGTATGTGCATACCTGCAAACACACACACAAATACACACTCACACACACAAACACACACACACACAAATACACACACACAAATACACACTCACACACACAAACACACACACTCTCACACACCCATGTAAACACACATACTCTCTCACACACACAAACATACAAACACAAAAACACATACACACACACAAATACAAAGACACACACACACACACACATCAACACCAAAACCGTCTCACTTACACAAACTGTTATTATTCTAAGTAATCTATAAGATACAGGGAGAGAAATGAAGGAAGGCTCAAATGACAAGGTAGACAAAAAAAATGAAAACTTCTGATTATGAATATTTACTTTCCCACAAAATTCCTCTCGGGATTCCACCCATATACTCATTTTCTCTTTATATATCGTGTCTTCTGATAGCCTTTCAAATCCTTTTGTGTTGTCCAGAGCTTCTTAGAAAGCAGTTCCATCATTACACAACCGTGATCTAAGGGACACTTGGCTCCTGGGGGATTAAATTCAAAGCACATTATTAATTTATAGAATGAACCTTTTGTAAGTCTGTGAAATTACAAATATGCAGAAGTAAGAGGACTGACTCACTTTCTATAAAGTAGAAGAATGTTCCATATTCTTACAATGGTATTGAGAAAAACCAACACAGAACTTTCCCATTTCTGCTTGGTTCTCAACATTATCTAAAAATCTTCTTGATGTTTTTAATAGATTTCTACTGGGATTTTTGTATAGTGATGTTCATATTTAATAATAAGATTCATTCCATTGCCAAGCTAATACAATAGGATGCAGAGGGAAATAAAGCTACTTGCTAGTAAGTAAAAAGCTTTGCTGAGGAGAATCCTTGACATACACAGAGACCTTTCTTAACATGGAGAATCTGGTCGTCAAAACAACACAAAATTTCAGCAGAAGCTGCGGTTATGTAGCTGTATTCCATGCTAAGAAAGTCAAGGTCACTGAGCTTACAAAATTAGTATGCTGCAAAATGAAAATTTGAAATCCATGGTATCTGTGGCTGTGGACATCTCAGATGGTCATCAATATTTGTAATCCAGGATTTCCAGCTCTTCTCCTGGACAAAATGGCTTTGTGCTTCTTTGATTTAACTGAAGATGAGCCTCGTGATTTGTTTTGCTCAACACAATACAAATGAAAACAAACTATCCATTCTTGAAATAACCTTGAGAGCCATTCTAAATCTTCCTCATTTCCTTCAATCTACCACTGTGACAAGGTCTGTATCAGGCTGATACTTTCCTTAGCCCCATCCACAGGGCTATACTGAGAGCAGTGGCATAGAAATCTGGCTTCAAATCATAATTTTATTACGTTTTGTGAGAATAGGAGACTATTCTTGGAGTTTCTCGCTGCCGCAGGATTAGTTATCCATTCTGAGATGTATGCTGTTTGACATCCTCTTTGCCTTTGTCCTGTGCAGGGATCACACAGTATATGAAGTTTCTGAATGGCAAGGGTACAATATATCCTTACCATTGGTGTAATTTTCTTTCTCTAGTGCCTGGGATGAAACCTAAGCCCTATGCATGCTTTCCTAGAACACTGTCTCTGTGCTTCATCCCCAGACTCTCCTCCTCCCCTGAGCCAAGCATCCTGAGACCACTGCGTTGATCATCAATGATCACTCTGATTACCAAAGGAAATGACAACCCTGCTTAGCCCAGCTTCATTTCTGTTGCTTTGACTATAAAAATATTCCAACTACAAACAAACAAACAAACAAACAAACACCTAAGGGAAGAAAGAGTTTATTTGGGGTTTAGTCTTTATGGAGGAGTCAAGGTGACAGGCTGTGAAGTAACAAGTCACATTCACAGTCAAGAGCAGAGAGAGAAGAGATGCTATTCAGCTAGCCACTTCTCATTCCAAGACTGAAACCCAAGAACTGGAGCTACCTGCTTTCAGGCTGGGTCTCCCCACATTGGGCAATGAAAACAGTCTTGCACCGACATGAGCACAGGCCAGCCTGATCTAGACAGTTCCTTCCAGAGGCTATCCTCCCAGCTGATCCTAGGTTCTGTTCTATTGACAATCAAAACTAAGCATCCTACTGCTTATTGGTACTAATTGATTCTTTCCAATTATATAAAAAAAGAGACAACTTCCCCTCTCTCCCCGCTGCCAGCAGAAAATAAAACACACATTAAGTATTCTTCAAGCAAAGTTGTATCCAACATTTTTACCAAAGTGTCTGCAAGCCACTTCCTGTGTGGGAAAGGATAGCAAAGAGCATATGAAGAGATTTTTTTTAAGTGATATAAATGAAGAAAAATAAAAAGTAAACCAAAGAGAGAGTCTAATATAAATGTTTAAAGAAATAAAACTGCACTCCTCTCAAATCCCAATGTGAGCTGGAAAGGAAGCAGTTCGAGTGGAGAGATCCATCGAACAGCCAATCAGCAGGAAGTGATATGCTAAGTGTGGCTGTGACTTAGGATGCTTCCCGAGAAACTTCTGTGTGGTTTTTCCCTATCCTTCTATCTCAGTAAAAGAGGAGACATATCTAAAAACAATGAAATTAGATATTATACAATGTATAAGCTTGTCATGTTTGCATACAGAATCAGTACCGGCCTAAAGCATTTTTTCCCTGTAGTCTTTGATAGGCTTTTTCCTCTCCCTTGGTGATACAGGTATAAGTGAGATAAGACCAGATGAGAAGTAGATGAAGGCAAGTTTATTAGGAGGCAACCCTCAGGTCCATTCACTGCTCTCATAGGTGGAGGTCAGTTAAGTCACACATCCAGGATAAAGCAAAGGGGCTTTGCATAGTGATAATGTGCCAGCTAGAAACTGGGATTGTGCCAATCCATGGTTAAAAACTGCACCCCTGGGCAGGTTCTCTTGGGTGGGTTGCTGGAAATGAGGAGATGAAGAATGATAACATGAGCCAGGAGTTTCTCCAAGTGGGTGGGGAGTTCTTCTCTGTCCTGATGGGTTTGGGGGAAGGAGGGCACACAGGGGCTTCCCAGCTAGTGATGGAGCGAGTGGGAGATCCAGCAGAATGGTCTCACCAACAGTGAATATTTCCAAATGACATGGGCAGTGGTAATTTTAAATGAAGTCAATACCTTAACCAAACATGGTCCCAAACCTCCTGATTGAGTTTGATTTCGCTGTGATTCCCAGTGCCAAATCAAACGAGTTCAGTACCCGTCTATATAGAACAAATCGAAGGTGCGTCTTAGTTGGGTGTGGGGGGTTATGATAGTTGAGATGAAACACCATGACTGAAGCAACTTGGGGAGGAAGGGCTTACTTGGCTTACACGTCCTTGGTCACTGCCTATTGAGTGAAGCCAAGGCAGGAACTCAAACCTTGAGGTAACCTACAAGCCATGACTGACTCACCCTGGTTTGTTATAGCACTCACAAGCCCAAGCCCAGGGTGTTCCTACCTATAGAGGGCTGGGCCCTCCCACATTGATCACTAATTAAGAACACATTCCACAGACTTTCCTACATCCTGATCTTCTGGGGGAATTTCTCAATTTAGCTTCCTTCCTCTCAGATGACTCCAATTGTGTTAACTTGTTATAAACCTAGCCAGCACGGTGACCGACTAAAGACATATCTGCCTTTCCAAATACAAAGGGGATTATCATCTTTTTCTCTATTATTTCTATATTTCTCTAAGAGGCTCCTTAATTTACAGCAACCACCAAGATCTGGTCTGCTGATATTTGCCTCAGATCTATAACAGCAGAGATTTTTTTTCTATATTATTACTTGTCAAACTCTAATGTGCGTCAAGATGACTTAAAGGACACATTAAAATACAGATTCTGGGCTGGCAGAATGGTCCAGTGGGTAAAGGTACCTGTTGCCAACCCTGATGACATAAGAAAGACAGAACTGACCCTACAGGTTGTCCTATGATCATGACAGGTGCTTTATGGTATGAGAACACCACGTGCTCTCGTCCATACTCACACAGGAGGCACTCATACAGACACACAAAATGAATTAACGATATGCTTTAAAGTATTGCATTTAGTGTGGCTGGGTCCTGGATACCTGAGTCAGAGTGGCAAGGGAATTAAACCAGAGATACATACACACACACACACACACACACACACACACACACACACACACACACACACAGAAAGGGTGGACTGTGGACACTCTTATGAAGCCACACCAACCACAGCAACAATCCAGAATCTCAAAGTGCTTGTTACATAGAGCACAGTAAGAGGAGATGGCTAGCTAGTTACTGGGGTGAGGGGACAAACTGCTTGTTTTTGTATAAGGTGCCAATATTCACACAGGGACTAGAGGAAGGCTTTGCCCATTCCAAAGTCTGTGTGGAGGAGGCCTTGCCAATTTCTCTTGAGTCTGGGGCTTTGATACTTATCAATAACACCCATTCACACAGGATTTACCCACTCCCTTCCACATTTACTCAAGACTTCCTCTGTGCTCCATAATGACATCTTTGTCTTGATTTTGTTTTAATACATATTCTTATTCCATGTGTTCTAGGAAAGGACTTGGGTTTCTAGTTTCTAGTCCTTACCTAACTGTTGCGGATGATGTCCAGGAGTAATTCATCAAGTATCTAGGCCATCAAGTCTCAGAGTAGTGGAGTATCTTTGCCCAGAACCATCCTGTTATGGTTACGAGATGAAGTGTCCCCGGAAATCACACATCATGTGTTAAAGTTTTGACCTGGGGCTTGCAACATTATTGTGGGGTGGCTGTATAATGAGATGACAACTCTATTGACGGATTAGTTAACTACGGGTGTCATTTTGAAAGGTATATCTTGTCTCCAACCACTTCTCTGCTCTATCTTTCTGCATGCTGGCCACCATTCAGTAGGCAGATTTCCTAGGCAAGCCTCCTCTACCAGAATATTTCTGTTTATCCAGGATCCTAAAGTCAAGGAGTCAACCAAGTGTCAACTAAAACTTCTGAGATGTTCATCCCGGTAGGTAGGCAGGCATGATGACGTAATATTCCAATCTCAGGACTTGACAAGTGGGAGCAAGCAGAAAAGTACAAGCTCATGGGCATCCGTGGACATATAGCTACGTCAAAGACAGCCTGTGTTCAAAACCCCTATCTGAAAACACAATCCTCCCTTTTTAATTAGCTTATATTATTTCGTCACGGTGATGACGAGATGACAAGGTCTTGTAAGCAAACCTACTTAGTAAATGATAAAACCATGGTTAGACAGCAAACTTGTTTGATTCTGTAGTACATATTCTTGGTCAATACCATCAACATTTCCTCCAAAAAGAGAGATTAAAAACAGTACACACTGTGACATTGCTCATGAGAAGACAGTGAGTTTAATTATATTTGTCCCTTTCCTTTACTCCCTCGAAACCCTAGCCATTAGCTCCTCAAGTAGATACTGATTTTAAAAGTATATATTGTTTGATAACTTCGTACATGCATTGACCAATTATACCCACATCCCACTCCTTCAGTTTCTCCTCTATGCCCTACCACCACCTTTTCCTCTTGTCTTCCTGTGTTCTTTTTAAAATCTCACCTAGCTCCCTTAATGCTGCCTGTATGTAACTGGATGTAAAGCCACTTAATGGAGAATGAGTACCCTCTCAAGGGCCTTATTCCAGTAAAAACAAACAAACAAACAAACAAAAACCAGATTCTCTCTCCCCCAGTATCCATCAGTTTTCAATAGATCCTCACTGGGTAGAACTTCATGAGCCCCTCCCCGACCCATGCTGTGATTTTAGTTGGATTGATCGTGTGCAGATCTTGTGCGTGTAGTCATAGCTGCTATGAATCCATGTGTGTAAAGGTCATGCCCAGTAAATACCACTTTGATGGAGATATCTACTACCTCTGGCTCTTACAATCATTCTATTCTTCCTCCAAGACGATCCTTGAACCATGAGGGAAGAGGAGTGGTATAGATGCCCCATTTAGATGTGAACATTCTATAATCTCTTATTTTTCTGCCTACTGACCAATTCTAGGTCTCTGCATTAATTTCCAAGTACAGCAAAGAAAGTTTCGCTTCTCTGATGAGAGATCCCCTAGCCTACAAGTATAAAACCAGAAACATAATGGTTAGTTTATTACTATGCGCATTTAGCAGACTAATAATACTAGAGTCCTCCTAGAACCAGTGGACCTACTAAGCTATAGTTTTGTTTTCCCCATAAAAGGTGTGAACTCAGTCTGGAGGACTGGGCTTTAAATCCAATCAAAAAGTGGGTCATTCCTCCCATGACAGTGGTGCCATCTTTCAACCAGTAGGCATCCGTTTCCAGCCAGGTCATTATCGTAGCTCCCAGGATTCATAGCTGGGTAAGGGTGCTGATTACTTTTTTCTCCTTGTAACATACATAGCACCTTCCAACACTATGAAAGCCATCCAAGAAGGATGAAGCTTCCAGCTCGGTATCAACTTGATTTCTTCATGCCCTATAACTCAAATATTTGATATATTTAGTACTTGGGTCCTCACATCAAGTTTGGGAGTGTAACCTAGAACAAAGCCCGTATTTTGACATTGTGACATGACTGATTTTTTTTTTTGTCTGCAAAGTTAAATGTTCAAGAAAAGTGCAGTCCAAGAAAATGAAAAAGAAAAATCCCATGATGCTTTTAGTAAATATAGAATTTTGTGTTGGACCACATCCACAACTACTACCCTGGGGTCCATGTTGGCTTAGTAATAACCTGTTATTATTTTAAGATTAGGTGTAACGTTTTAGGCAGAAAGGAATTTTGAGAGAGACATTGTTTAGACATGTGACACATGTTAATAATAAAAGACAGATAGAGTCCTATTCTGGTATATTATACAATTGAAGTTGTCTACAGACCAAGAATCCCTAAGTACACCAGGTAACAGGCAGACCACTGTCACTGTCCTGACTATATCACACCACTGTTTATAAGGAGTCCAAAATTCTTGATACATAGCTCTCATTCACCTCTATCAAAGCCTCAGATAATTAAGAGCTAAAACTGAAGCTACAGGAGTCCTCACAGCTAAGCCTTAGCAAACAGTGATGCTCATCTAAGCTCAAGACTCTGGTAAATGGCAAATGAAGCTAAATATCTATTTGCTATAAACGGGCAGACAGCGATATTATGAAGACGAGATGCAGCCCAACTGTTGAAGAGTCGGTGCTCACCACTTACCACATTGCATTTGAAGAAGCAGCCCTGAGTCATTTTCTGTTGTGATTGCATTTATTTCAGTGGGTATTTTTTTTTTTTTACTGGAAAAGTAATATGATGCTTGTTGTCACAAGGCAAGCAATATAAAGGTATAACAACTTCAGCATTCTCTTCTCTGACTCTGTCATCTACATTCATTTTCCTGAGGCAACCTGCATTAATTTTGAATTTGGAATACATCCTATCTATATTTTCCTAGGCCTTTAGAAATATAGGTAGAGAGATAGAAATAAAAATGACATGCATATACACATATATTTCATGCTTTCATTAAAAAAAAAAAAACCCTGGGTCATACATATACTTTCCCAGTATCTGCTTTTTCAAATCGATACATCCTAATTCCCTCTGTATCATTGTATATGGCTATAATTCATTCTGTTAAGCTTATATATCTAGTCATTCAACATAACTTATTATGATGTTTATCTCTTTCTGGTCTGGGGCACTCAGATGAACAAAACCCACAAATTTTTTTGTGATGGAGTTCACACTCCATTATGGGAGACGGACCATGAACACTTACACAGATAAAATAACAGATGGCAACATGTAGGTTTGTGCTGTGAAATACTGAAAGCCACATGCTGCAGACAAAGGGAATCCAGAGGAAAGGGTTGCTGGTACTCATTAGTTTGTTGAAGAAGATGTATAAGCTAGGAGCTGAGGGATGTGATGGAGCCAGTATGCATCTCTCTGGGGCAAGACCTTCCCAAGCTGGGAAGACTGGAAGTACAAACTATCTAAAATATCCTAAGACAAATCAAAGACTTCTTCAATTATTGTCCAAATTGTACGTGCATTTATGAAACAACACAACTCAGATCCCTATTATAGCAACTTCTATTCCTAGCAGCCGTATATAAGGATGTCCTTTCACAACAAATTAACCACTGCCTGGTACAATCAATCTTTTTAATTTTGCTAAAATTGATATTTACCTCTTTCCATGATTACTAGTAACATTAGAAAACTCTTTGTATGTTCCAGCCAAAACTACAGTCTGATCTGGAGAACTTTAGAATATTTGCACCAAATGTAATTTTGCCTTTTAAACAATAGCATTCATTCCATTTTTATCACGTCTAAGACCTAGATCATTACTAAAAGGTCATTATAGGTCAAGAAATCAAGTCTAACACAAAAGACTGTGACAGTCACCAGGGCTAGAATTAAGACACCAGCACTACTTAGTTCCAGAAACATAGAAACTAGACCCGGAGAAGGAAGAAGCCACAGGTCAGGGGTTTGTTTGGTACCGAAGTCTGTGTGAGACCAACACTTAGTCTCTTCTTTAGCTTCATTCCACTCAACACAATAATAGCAATAGAGCCCCTCACCCCCACCCCTACCCCAACATATAGGCACATACCTCAAGAGAGGAATTTATCGTGAATAAATCACGTAGATCAATACGAATGACATCAACTGTAAAAAACAGAATCTTTTCATTTATTTTCTCTAACTCCTCAGTCCTTTAGTCTATCTTTACCCATCCGGTTTAGTTGTGTCCCATATCTCTCTACTCAGAAGCAGAGACTGCATTGGAGGTCATATAACAAACAGTATCCCTTGGCTCATCCTCTGGGTCTTAGTGTCCTCTCAGTGGTGTCCTAGACAGCCAGAAAAATCCGAGATCCTACCAATGAGTCAGAATTAACTGTGTTCACATTGAAATAGTTATCATTTCATTCTGGCTCCCATACTTACAACTCAACAGGTGTAGGCATGGGGATATGTGCAAGCATGTGAGTGTGAGTCTGTGTAGGGGTGTGTGTGTGTATGCATGCTGTGTATGTATCCATGTCCATATGTGTGTATTCATGCATAGTATGGGGGCTATAGGTCAATATTGATGTCTTCCTTGTAGGCTCTACAATTCAGTTTTAGAGATAGTTTCTCACTGACCAGAATCTTATCAACTTGTGTAGTTTTTGTTATTGTTGTTTGTTTGTTTGTTTTTGTTTTATTCTTTTGTTTTCAGGATAAAGTGGGCAGACACAAAGACTATATAGAGACTCCTTGAATGGGGGCCACCACACAAGCCAGTTCTTTTGTTTGTTTGTTTGTTTGTTTGTTTTTTGATGTTAGCTGCAGCCATTTTTGTTCTCGAAACTGCCACACTGCTAAAAATGAGTTCCTAAGCCTGAAATTTCCATGCCGTTTGTGAGCAGAGTCACAGGAGGCCTTAATTTTGCTCATCAGGCTGTTGATTGATGCTTGTTTGCTAACACTGAAAATGCTGGCAAAGGCGGGAAGGAGGGCTGGCAGAGGAGCTGTGCTAATTACCGGAGGTGCAAATCCTACACATAGCACTCTATGAGTGAGGCATAATGAGCCCGAGCTGAGGTGAGGCAGGACGTTTGTTATGTACATTAAATCAGAAGCTGTAATTGCTTAGCTTCCCAAATGTGAAGGATTCCTTGGGAAACAGAAGAAAGCAATCCACCTCCGCCCTAGAACAAGAGTCCTCTTCATTCAGCCTGTGACGTGCAGGAGGACGGACAGGGAACAGGGACACGAGGTTAATTTCCTCCAAGCAGCAGTTGATTAGATAAACTGCTGTCTGTCCTCAAACACTGAGGGAAGAAACAGAAGAATGTGGTGCAGGAACAATATCCTTCATCAAAGGGAAGCTGTAGTATTTCTTCACTGGTCAATGAGGGGATTGACAGGGGCTCCTTTGAACATGTATTTATTTAAAACAGGACCCGGAACTAGTCAATCAAGCTGCAATCAAAATAGGCCCAAGAACAATCTCTTCTTCTCGCTTTAAGAATAACACACATTGTCTCAAAAAAAAAAAAAGGCGGAAGTAAATTATGATTTTTTTAGACTCTAAGACAAACACTGATACAGAGAGAACATGCAGATCGTATAATGTGACAATCAAGTCATTTAATAATTATTCAATAGTGCCACCTGTAGGCCAGCATATGCTTCTTTAATAAAGAGATGGAGAGTGTGTAAAAAAGGGATTCAGTACCACTCGACGTTTGATATGGACTTTCAGGTCAGACTGAAATTTAACTCCAAGTCTAACTTTCAGGAGCTCTGCAAGCTTTTACAAGGTCCTGAACATTTCTGTGTGATTAGTTGTTTTCGCACCTCAAGTAACAGGCCACACATTTTGACTATAAACAGAACTCTGTGGAGGTCCTTTCTGGATCATCCTGTGTTATTACTTCCCTGTGTGGTGTGCATACGCACCTGTGTGCATGTCATGTCACAGAACACGTGTAGAGTTCAGGAACAAGTTGTGGAAAGTGGTTCTCTCCTTCCGCCATGGAGACCAAAGGTTGAACTCAAGGTTCAGCTTCAAAAATAACCAAGGTTTTAGCAGGTGAGACACCTCTCAGACCTGTTAGTCCATCCCGAAGTAATTTTATTATTAGATCACCTGTTCCTCCTTCTGGACTAAAATGTTGGATCAACATTTTTAAAAATACTCACATAGATCCTTTCACTTTCCTTTCCCAGCCTAATTCTAACTAGTTTCCCTAGAGATTAACATCCACCAAACAAACATAAAGCACCACCACTTGCATCATTTATGGATTGTTAACTATATTTTGTTTTCAGAATTTCCCCTTATATGTTCTGATTCTTTTGTTCCATTATGTCTACCTTATATTGTTATGTAGTCTTTTTATGCATTTGGTAAAGTGGAGTCTTTAGTTACTCAATTCATTTTTTTTTTTGACAAAAAAGGACTGTTATCCTGAACCCATGCTTTTAAAGTTTTGATACAATCAATATACTCCCAACTTATGTTATGTTACAGTGATCAGTAAACCATAAACTTTGCTCTTGGTATGGGCCTATCTGGTCCTCAAGTTTAAGAGTATTACAAAAAAAAAAAAAGAATAAAAACTGAGGAAACCGGGTCCAAATTCTATTTTCTGCACTTCGTTTTCCCTTCCCATCCTCTTTCAACAAATAACTTTCCTCCACACACTCCACTAAAAGAAACAAAGCTGACGGTTTTGTTGACCCAGTAAACACGGATGCTGTTGTATTTTCACACCAGCAGATCAAATTTACCGAGGAAAGGAAAAGAACCTCAGAAAACTGCTCCGCAATTTTCAGTTTGCACGCTTCTTCAGTCTGAGGCAGCGTGGAGACTTCAAACCTTGCTACAGGTGTGCACCAAACAGCTTCCCTCTGGGCCTGGCTTCCAGGAAGGGTTGGCACTTTGACAAAAGAGAAAGAAAACATTCCTGTCTGGTAACAAGATGGAAGGCTTGGGGTCAAGAAGGCCGCAGATGTGTGAATCTAAAGTTTCAGAAGGAGAGAGGCACGGACTGCTTTCTGAGCTATAATTTTCAGCTCTGTGAAGGCACCTCGTCCACAGATCATCACTATGCGGCTATTGTATTTCGGGCATCGATTTTTCGAGATGAGGTTCAGGGAATAAGCAAACACTGAATTTTCATTAGCTCCTAGGGGAAAAGAAGCATGTTCCCCAAACCAGACTGCTTGGGACACATTAAGGAGTAATTTATATGACCGTGCCAATGTGACTTAAACAAATAGCAGCAATAAAATTAAAGCATTGCTGGGGAGTTGCTAATTTGAACGAGATTGTGCCTATAATAAGGAGGCATTCAATGTTCTTTCCTTTCCTTTAAACTTTTACAGGGAAAGTGTCTTTCCTTTTCATTCTGTCTTTTGGGGGGAGTGGTTTACACAGAAAGGTACAATGACAACCTGGAGGAGGTCAGAGATAATCCTGGGTCAGAAAAAGGTATATCCTCACTGAGGAGATGTTCAGAAACATTAATTCACTTCAGACAGAGCACCAACAGATCAAAGATACGGTTCTTCTCAAGTGCAAATTGGGGAACCACTAAAGATGCTGGAATTACTTAACAGGAGCATGGCTAACTCACCTACAGGCAACCACATCTTCAAAAAGCCTTCACCACTCACCAAAGCTATATGGTTGAAGCCCCCACCACAGTCAACATCTCATAACCTATACATCTCAATACTTCCAAGGACTGGATGCCCTCATGCAGCATCAAATGAAGCTGGGTGTGCTGAATATACAGAAGTGAGCAAGGGATTGTAATTTTAAGTGAGGGTCTGATTCTTCTTCTTCCTCCTTCTTTTACTAAGAACTTACGTTTGTAATCACAGCAATTTTAAGACAGATTTTTCATTAAGATAGGGACTGGTAGGCAGAGTCTACCCATGCTGTTCACAAGGTAATGGGGAAATGGACATTAGTCAATTGGTCAAGCATATCTAGTTAAAAACTGTGATAAGAGTTTTGAAGAGTAAATATTTGATTTCATAGAAGACTGTACTAAGAGATCTGGTCTATTTAAGATAACTTGGGAGACTTTTCTAAAGGCATGAGTATAACTGAGAAGGCAGGAAGTTGAAGGAGGAAGAGATAGAAGGAGAATAGAGACAATTATCAAACCTTATAGAAGACAGAAAACCTGACCATATTAAGGAAATTTATTTCATCAGAAAGATTTTACTGAAGGTTTTTAAGACATGGGCAGTGGAGGCCAGAAACAGGATCAGATCTATATTTCAAGACTCTTACTTTTCCCCCACTTTGAAAATGAAAGAAAAATCATAGCCAGGGTATCTGTGTAATGCGGTTTGTAAGGTCCAATTATTTTGAACTCCTAAAAAATCAGTGTGGATGGAGCTGTGGAGATGTTATATCCCTATAACCCGCACACACAGAGGGAAAATAAAGTCTAATGTAGTGCCTGTGGTTGCTTCCCTATCTATGAGGAGGCATATAGGTAAATTCAGATCCCACTGGAAACCTTGTGTCAAAAAACAAGGTGGATGGCTTTAATAAATGACAACCAAGGTTGACTGGTGATTTGAATAGATATGGCCCCATAGACTCATGTGTTTGAATAATTGGCCCGTAGGAGTGGCACTGTTAGGAGATATGGCTTTGTTGGAGTAGATGATGGTCTTGTTGAAGAAAGTGTGTCACTGTCGGGGTGGGCTTGGAGGTCTTATACGTACTCAAGCCACTCCCAGTGTTATACACAGTCTCCTCTTTGCTGCCAGCAGATCAAAATAGAGAACTCTCAGCTTCTCCTCTAGCACCATGTCTGCCTGCTTGCTGCCATGCTTCCCACCATAAGGATAATGGACAAATCTCTTAACCTGTAAGCCACCAACAATTAAGTGTTATCTCTTATAAGAGTTGCCATGGCCATGATGTCTCTTTGCAGCAATAACTAAGACACCCTAACTAAGACACCTGGCTTCCACATGCACATGCACACTGTGCTTATGTGCTTACATACACATGTATGCCCCCATGAGAATACACACACATAAACACAAAGTGTTGATGATTAGAAAAAAGTATGTAAATTTAAGACTGTAAATAGACTTAAATCTATTACAAAATTAAGATATTTGTTTATTGTCAAGGGCACCACAAGACCTACAGAGTCAACTAATCTGTCCCTATGGGGCCTCATGTGGATGGAACCACCAACCAAAGAGAATGCAGGAGTTGGACCTAGGCCTCCTACACATTTGGTGCAGACATGCAGCTTGGTCTTCTTGTGGGTCCCCTAACAATTGGAGTGGAAGTTGTCTCTGACTGTGTTGTGTGCCGTTGGATCTCCTTCCCAGAACTGGACTGATTGGTTAGGCCTCAATGGGAGAGGATGCACATGTACCTGCTGTGACTGGATGTTCCAAGGAGAAGGGGAAAGGGTAACAGGGGATGGGTTTGTCAGGCTGGGACTGGGAGGAGAGGAGGGAGGGAACAGCAATCAGGATGTCAAGTGAATGAATAAATTAATGAAAAATGCATTCCCTGTCCTCCCAGCAAGAGAAAATGTCTATAAAGTATAACGTTTTTAATGGGATATAAAAATCAAAGGTTGGGAGGATGCTTCAGAGGGTAAGAGCACTTGGTAACCAAGCATAGGGGTCTGTGTTTGGGTTCCCAGCACCCACATGAAAACTGGGCATGGCTATACAGAGCCTGTGACCCCAGCCCAAGGAATAGAGAAAGGAAAATTTCTGAGGTTTGCTGACCCAGCCAGACTAAATTTAAAATGTGGCAATTGCAAAAATTCAGTAAGAAACTCTTTCTCTGGAGAATAATGTGGAGATTTTTGTAGTGGGACAGCTAACATCCTCTTCTGTCCTCCAGGAATGTGTGTGTGGAGTGCACACTGGCATGCTCATGTACACACAAGTATACACAAGAAATGAAGATGATACTAAAGAAGCATAGCCTATACATGGATGAAGCAGTAGTTTGTTAACCTGCTCTGAACTCCCCTCTGGGTACTCGCACTCCTCACTATCCTCCCAAATGGTTTGGATCCACAAATGAAAGACACACACACACACACACACACACACACACACACACACTGCCTTCTATTTTAATATACCTTAATGCAATAGCTGGGTACTGCCAAACTTCCCCCACCTACACATGCTCCACTCCTATATTCCTGAATTATTACTAAATTATTACTAAAACATAATTCCCATCCTCCCACCAGGGACCCAGCCCTCGTGGGCCACAGCTCCTGACTCTTTCATCTTGGCAGTGTCTCTATCTCTCTCTGACACTTCTCAGGCCTGTCTATACTTTCTCCCCAGCAATGGTGATCCTGCTCCTCCCCTTTGCCAGGGAACCTCAAAGTCCCTCCTCGGTCTCTCTGCCCAGCCATTGATTGTCAGCAACTTTACCAATTAGAATCAGCTAGGGGCAAGGACTGACAGCTTCTCACACACAGATGTGTGAATTCCTATGTAATTTGGGAACCCAATTAACATAATGTAAGCAGTAAACCAAATCCACAACACATGTAGAGTGATATAATAGTAAGGCTATTTCCCTTACATTTCTCAGTACCCCAAATAAACAGGAAAGTGCTGCCTTTGGGACAGAGTTCGCTACTGAGTCAAAGAGCAATTAACACTTCTCAGGCATTACATAACACTCACTAAGGAAGGAAACAGGGAATGCCTTCTACTGTTGTTCAAAAGCCAATGGTACTTTTCAAATCATCATTTTTTTTTAAGTAACGATAGCCAAAATTTAAGGAATTATCATGAAAACAAAATTTAAGTAAAACATTTCATATGCGTGTGGGCAGTAAAGCTAACAAGTTCCTGTTTTTTTTTTTTATGTTGTTCTGATTCAGTTTTAATATAAAACTGACAACTGAACTGCTGTTGATAATATGAAGATGAGAGAGGCACAGCCCTGTTCTCAGTGATAGCAATTATGCTAAAAGACATATAAATGTTTTCATATATTGTATTTGTCTATATTATTAATTTTCCCAGGCTTGTCTATATTTAGCAAAAATGCCCCAGACCTTATCAGAATAATTATCCACAAAACAAAAGCATACTTTGTATTTCAGTGCTTAGCTTGACATCAGATTTTATAAACTTCTGAACATTATAGGTGGTTTCTTCCACAGAAGTATAGCCACACATTGCCAAACCACATAGAGTGTTGAATTTAATCCACACTATAATTTTCAGCACATGTTTAAAATGGCTGTCCTAACAGAATTACAAAGGAATGAACAATATCTAATAATGCTTGCTCATAGAAATGAAAGGTGTTTTATAATTATATGATTAAGCTTTGCCAATTTTCCTACCAATTTATTTCTGCAACTAATAATTATCTACTAAAGGGCATGTTCTACATGGCAGGTTTCACAAAATAGAGACGATTGATGAGTCTTTGTGTCTATCATACTATTTAGAAGATGACTTTGTATCAAATCCCACCATGAGACAAGATCTACTTATTGAGTAGTTGAAATCTGAACTACCCTGGTACAATGTTTTTGCTGAGAGTGTGACAGAAGCTGCAATGATTGTGAAGTCTGCATCCTTACTTAACTCTTACAGGGTCACATGAGAAACAGCCTGGGTCTGTCTGACAGATGTGGGACTCACCTGCCTAGATGTTACCATTTCTTCAGCTGACACACAGGCAACCTTAGAAGAAAGAACCCCACATGCCTATTTGGTATATATATATATATATATATATATATATATATATATATATATATATATATATATATATCTGATCGCATAGGCAGTATGATCGCAATGTGACATGAAGCTAATTAGATGTAAATTGTCTTCTCTGTTTTATAAATGGGAAAACTAAGATAGAAAAATGTGAGTCAGTTTCCAATTTCACTTATCTTTAAGAAATACACCTTAAGCCGAGCATGGTGGCACACACCTTTAATCCCAGCATTCAGGAGGCAGAGGCAGGCAGATTTCTGAGTTCGAGGCCAGCCTGGTCTACAAAGTGAGTTCCAGGACAGCCAGGGCACACAGAGAAACCCTGTCTCGAAAAACCAAAAAAAAAAAAGAAGAAGAAGAAGAAGAAGAAGAAGAAGAAGAAGAAGAAGAAGAAGAAGAAGAAGAAGAAGAAGAAGAAGAAGAAGAAAGAAAGAAAGAAAGAAAGAAAGAAAGAAAGAAAGAAAGAAAGAAAGAAAGAAAGAAAGAAAGAAAGAAAGAAACCTTAGATTTTGTGTTTGGCATTGTGGTCCCAGAGCCAAGTATCTAATAACCCTTCTACCTACAACAGAATTCAGAAAGCTGGGTGCTGGGTGAGCAGAGGGACACAGTTTGGCTTCTCCCCACAACCCCAGAGTTGATATGGTATTGGCTGATATGAACAGTTTTAACAATTTTAACCTAAATCTTCAAGATTTTGTTCTTTTCTAAATATGTATCTCAGGAGGCACATCCATGCTAAAGCCACTCACATAGACAACATACTGACGGGTAACATTTTTCTTTGATTCTTATTCTCTCATATATTACATCCCACGGCAGTTTCTCCTCCCCCTTCTCCTCCAAGAGCCTCCCCCTACCTCGCCTATCTCTCAGAACTAGTCCTTTTCCCTTCAGTAAATGGTAAGCCTTCCAGGAATATCAACCAAACATGTCATATTGAGTTGCAATAAGATTAGGCATATCCCCCGATGTTATGGCTGATTGACACAATCCAGAATGAGGAAAAGGGTCCCAAAAGTAGGCAAAAGGGTCAGAGACACCCCCTTCCCACTATTAGTAATCCCTCAAGCTATATAACCATAACATATATGTAGAGGACCTAGGTCAGACTCATACAGGCTCCCTGATTTTCACTCCAATCTCTGTGAGCCCCCATGGGTCCTGGCTAGTTGATTCTATTGCCTGTTTTCTTGTGGTGCCTTTAACCCTTCTTGCTTATAGAATCCTTCCTCCCCCTTTTCTGCAGGATTTTCCGAGCTCTGCCTAATCTTTGTCCATTGATCTCTGCATCTGCTCCCATCAATTGCTAGATTAAACCTCTCTGATGAGGATTATCCTAGGCTTGGTCTATGAGTCTAGCAGAATATCCTTGAGAATCATTTCAATGACTATTCTTTTTTTCCACCAGTTGTGTTGGATTTTATTCTAGCTCTCTAGGTCTCTGGGCTGTCCAGCCTCTGGTTCTTGGCCCTCCAGGTAGTGTCAGGCATGGGATCCCTCTTGTGGCATGGGTCTCAAGTTGGGTCAATCATTGGTTGTCCACTCCCACAAGTTCTGCACCACTTTTACCCCAACACATCTTGCAGGCAGGACAAATTGTCATTCTGGAGACAAGGTTGAAATCTGTTGGGTAAATTTTTACCTCACAGTGTAAGAATATGTTATTTTCAAAATTATGTTTCTCAAGTTCTAAGCTCTAGTAATGTCTGATTACCATTCTTAGACACTATATCTCTGAACAGCAGCATTACGCTGTAAGTGTAACTCCCACTCCTCATCAAAGAGGCTTCTTTTTGCAGCAGTCAGAAACTACAACAAAAATTTATACTTGGTCAAAATGCAGTGAGCAACTGACCACAGGGAACTCATCCTGAATTGGCATAATGCCTATAAATAAGTCTCAAAGAGTGTCACGAAAAGGGGGCCAGAAAGCTTGTAATATCATGAAGACCAGGACACTTGCTCTGAGATAGTTTTTGCTAGACATAACAGGGAAGCTGTACCTATGAAATTTTAAAAATATGGCTGCATAAAAGACACCTGCATTTTGACATCACCAAAAGAACCTGTCCTTAGGTGAAAATACAATTGCTGGCTGTTGAGAGGGGAATCAGTCTTCTCTGGGGACAAGCCCCATGATGGTTTATCTAATACCAAGGTTGATACCCGAAGCACATATACATATGAGCAACACAAATTAGACTCTCTCTCTCTCTCTCTCTCTCTCTCTCTCTCTGTGTGTGTGTGTATGTGTGTAATAATAATTAAGGTAGAATAAGGTTATAAATCTGAGAGGTAGTTGGAGGACACAGGAGGAGTTCATGGGGGAAGGAGGACTAGAAATCATAATCATATAAATACAGTACTAATGTATAAAACTCAAAAATTTAAAATTAAATTATAAAGATATATAGTTCCAATCTATCCAATACAAGTGGTCATCCATGAAATGATAATTATCTCTTCAACAACAATACATACACTCACTCACACTTGTATAATATGACATAATGCAGTAGTAATAAAAAAGGGCAGCAATTTGAGGAGAAACGGGTCATGAGAGAGATTAGAAAGATGGGACATGGAAGAGTTGGAGGGAAGGGGTATGGGAGAATCTGAAGGGGAGAAAGGGGGGAGGGTGTAACTGTTTTTTAATTAAAAATGGTAAAAGAAATATAGCTTTATCAAGTGTTAGAAGTAACTTTCAGATTTACAAATAACCAGGGATAACTTTTATTGATTTTTATCACCACCAACCTTATCACTTTTTTCTTTCTAAAAGGTGTTACAGAAAAACAATGATTCATGATAAAATAGGAAAGGGTACATTATAATTTTACCTCAAATGTTATATGGGTCTCCACTCTATTACATTCACAGAAGACATAATTTAGATTCATCTTTGTTGCTAAATTTTGACTTTTAGAGAAGTCAAATGGAGGTTGATAACCATCACCAGGTGACTGTATTTCTAGGATGAACCATGTGGAAAAGCTTAGACTACAATAGTTCAAGGGCAGATGGAGTCCCACAGACACCAATTTTTTTTTTTTTATGTTTTAAAAGCAATCTTGAATCTATAACAGACTTGCAAGCTTGGAGTGGTCAGCAGAAAGCTCTGCTAAAGTAAGTATTGCTCATTCCTTAAACACTGAAATCATGGAGGAAAATTGACAGTTTTATAACTAAGATTGTTTTACACAGAAAATGGAAGCATCAAACAAACTGGAAATTATTATCTAATATCTGAAACAGGTGCTGTGTTATTTATTCCCAACTCTGAAAATAGGAGGAAAGTGGCTGAAAAGACTGGGGAGACTTTGCTTCTGTGTTATAAAAAAACTTCATAAAACCTACTTGGCTTCCAAAGTATATGTTTCAACTGCATCTTCAAAAGTGACAGGGGGACTAGGGAGAGAGCTCTGTAAGTAAAAGTACTTGTTACACTATAAAAGTGCCGTTTATTTGCCTGAGGTCGTTGTCATCTCAGAGGCTTACTGTTGAATAAGCTCACTCTTTCTAGTTCTTTCTAAACTACAGGCTGGCTGGTTCAACTGAGCTGTTCTGGCTCAAACTCCTGTCCAAGCTGACTGGTTCAATCTGGCTTCTCTTAGCTTCTCACTGAATTGCTCTGCTCTGCCTCAAACTAAGTCTGGCAATTTTGTTCTGCTCTTCTGGCTCCTTCTTATTCTCTGGGTGCAACTGCCTCTGCTGACCTGCACCGAACTTCATGAACTCATGATTAAACTCAACTCCACTGCACTGCACTCACTGCACTGAATCTGTCCCCCTTTCCCTCCCCCATTGCTGCTCTTACATAGCTTCTCTTTCCTGTGCTGATCTCATGACATTTAGGCATATTCTATCTCTGACTCATTCTGTCAAATCTTTCTCTGATTTGTCATTTTGTCTGCCCCTCAATTAGACATCACTTTCGAACATGGATGCTTTCTTCTACAGAATAATTTTACTTTAAAAGTGTGTACTAAGGGTGTGTCTATATCCCAGCCAGAGAGATAAAAGGTATATGAAATTTCTGTATTCCAGCTGGATCACACAGATCTAGGTTTTTTAATAAGACACTGAGGTTCTTCCAGGGATCAGATCCATGAACTCATGGCCATGCACATGCATGAATGAATGCATGCATATACATACATCACATTTGCATATTTCATGTTCATACACCACGTACACACACGTTCATAAACACATCGACAATGCTTGGGCCAGAAGTCAACTCCTAGAGGCTTTCTAATTTTCAGCTTCTGTGATTTCTCATTCTACAGAATATTTTTCTTGCTGGAAAGACTCAGACACATTCTACTCTTAGCCAGACTAAGGTAGGTCACCAGTGTCATGCTCACTTTAAGGAGTTCTTTAAGAGTGAGAGGTTGGGCTGGTGAGATGGCTCAGTGGGTAAGAGCACCTGACTGCTCTTCCGAAGGTGATAAGTTCAAATCCCAGCATCCACATGGTGGCTCACAACCATCCGTAACAAGATCTGGCGCCCTCTTCTGGAGTATCTGAAGACAGCTACATATAATAAATAAAATAAATCTTAAAAAAAAAAAAAGTGAGGACTTCTTTAAAAAAAAAAGAGTTTAAAAAAAAGAGTGAGAGGTTTGTGTTTGTTTGTTTGTTTGTTTGTTTCTGTTTTGAGGTTGTATGCTTGGTTGGTTGATTTTGGTTTTTGATTTTTCGTTTTGGTTTTTGTCAATCCAAAGATGCTGCTATTCGGGCTCTGTGGGAGGAGCCTTAGCATCTGCATTCAAACAACATCTACATAAGCATAAACTGAACCTCTTAGAGTTTCCTACTTAGTGTTTGTCAGCTTAAACATCTAAGCTGTGGGCTGCTTTTGGCAGGCCATTATCCATCCTTTCTTATTGGCAGTATCTCTTTGTGGTTTAGATTCCTTGGCCTTTTAGACATCAAAGGCATGTGCTTAAGAACAGAAAATAAGCACAAAAATGTCTCAGGGCTCACCAGGTAAAACAGTTGCTGTTGGATGCCATTCATTTTCTTCTGTCGCCCATAAATACAAAAAAAAAAAAAAAGAAAGAAAGAAAATCTGCAAACAATAGTGCCACAAAAAATAATAAGTTTTGCTAAAATATCTTATTATGTAAGCTTCCTCAATGCTATTCATGTCTATGGATATCTTATGAAAAATTCAGTGTCTGTTACTCTGAATACAAGTGCATAGAAACATCAAAAGGACCTTCCCTGTATTACACAAGCAAAAGGATACTTAACAGTCTAACTCTCTGTGTTTTAACAAGGAGTCCAGGGATGCCTATAACAAACCATTATATTAAATTTAAAACTTCTCAAAGTTTCTATCTCAAGCCTTAATACTTCCCTTCCCAACTCCCTACTTGGATCATGAATCTTGATGTCAAGATTTAGCTACCTAGAAGTGGACACCCTGCAGACACAGACTCTAGGGAAACAGTTAAGTAATGTATCATCTACCTTTTATAACTTTCAAAAAATTCCAACTGACCCTATTTCTCTGTCTCACAGCCAGCATGAGATGGACTATCACAACATACAAAAAGGGAATCTAAACTATAGAATATCCAAACATCACTTTTACCTAAAACTGAGATTTTTATACATCCTTTACTTTAAAGGACCAAGTCCTAAATGATGAACTTCTTACTGCTATGACAAATTGGTGTACCACAAATTGCATCAAGACAAGAACCACACATTCCCTATATACATAAAGATGATTCTCCAAGAAGTTTTATTTTCCTTGCTAGAGGTTCAAACACGTAACTAGTAAAGCTTAGAGAAAAGCAATGAGTATGACAGGAAAAGTTGCAGGGCTGGGGAAGTTGACTCAGTTGCTAAAGTACTTGCCTTGAAAATATGAGGGGCTGAGTTTGATCCTACTGAACCCACACAGAAAAAGACAGACATGTGTCCTGGGCCTGCAATCCTAGTGCTGGAGAGGTTGAGGCAAACAGATTTCCAGAGCTTACAGGCCACTGCTGGAGAAGTCAATATAAACATTTCCAGAGCTTACTGGCCAGTCTACTTGGTGAATTGCAAGCCAGCAAGGGAATCTACCTGAAAGAAAGAAAGAAAGAAAGAAAGAAAGAAAGAAAGAAAGAAAGAAAGAAAGAAAGAAAGAAAGAAAGGAGGAAGGGGCACAGAGCTAAGGAGAGAAGAAAGGAAAATGGAGAGAGGGAGGGAGGGTGGGAGGAAGGGAAGGGAGAATGTAAGAAAGGAAGAGAGAAAAGTGTAGATAGCATCTGAGAAACAATATCCAAGGTTGTCCAGTGGCCTCCATAAGCATGCACATATTCATGCATACAAAATGAGTAGCAGTGGACATTCAGTTTCCATTCTGCCATATATTCGTTGTGTGAGCTTCTTTTCTACTAGGTAGTATGTCTTCCATATACAAAATGGAACGTTTCAGTTGAATGACATTTCTGTTTACTCCAGCACTGGACTTGCATGAATGTTTTCTTTGCTCTTTTATGTTCTTTTTATGATGAAAATCTTGTCCTTTTGAGGAAAATGACCCACAGCTGCATCATAAATGAAAAGAAAAAGTCTTCGGGGTCCTAATCAAGAAGTCTGAAAGGGTCAAGAAGGTGACATAAATGCCTTCAGAATACCATCATTTTCTTACTCTAATAAAATGTGCATCAGCCTGGCTTTAGCAATTAGAATCTTGGTCTCATCCAGAGACTGCCCCACCCAGGGGTCCATCCCATAATCAGCCACCAAATGCAGACACTACTGCATACGCAAACAAGATTTTGCTGAAAGGACCCTGATATAGCTGTCTCCTGTGAGGCTTTGTCAGTGCCTGGCAAACACAGAAGTGGATGCTCACAGTCATCTATAGGATGGAATACAGGGTCCCCAATGTAGGAGGTAGAGAAAGTATCCAAGAGGCAAAGGGGTCTGCAACCCTATAGGTGGAAGAATAATATGAACTAATCAGTACCCCCAAAGCTCGTGTCTCTAGCTACATATGTAGCAGAAAATGGCCTAGTTGGCCATCATTGGGAAGAGAGGCCTCTTGGTCTAGCAAACGTTATATGCCTCAGTTCAGGGGAATGCCAGGGCCAAGAAGTGGAAGTGAGTGGGACTTTTGGGATAGCATTTGAAATGTAAATGAAGAAAAATATCTAATAAAAATTTTAAGCTGGGTGTGGTGGCACACGCCTTTAATCCCAGCACTCATGAGGCAGAGGCAGGCAGATTTCTGAGTTCGAGGTCAGCCTGGTCTACAAAGTGAGCTCCAGGACTAGATATAGAGTCTCACTGTACCGAAACATAAAAAGGTTGTTCTATGGTGCTCAAATTGGTTGTAAATTAAATGCCATACCAAGTCTCCCCCCCTCCTTTTTAAATGGAAGGCAGGATAGGTGTGTATCTAGTCAAAATTATCCTGCATTTTATGAGGAAAAGAAAATAACCAAGAAGTCTTGAAATAATAAATTGAAGGAGGCATAAATAATGCTCATTAGATCGCAGGGCTAGTGAGGTCATGGATCTTAGAGGTGAACCTACTACTACTGCTCTACCAAATCAGCATAATTACTGTGCACTCTAAGACTCCTCCTTATACCCTATCTCAGCGTATCAAGAGTGAGGAGAGAGTTTCTTGAAAGAAAAACGTGGTCCTTGTTAATATCTTTTATTGTTGACCAGTTTTACATCTCCAGTTGACTCATAACACACGGGTCGTGATCACCTATCTAGTATATGTTATGTCTAGGACGTGGGTTCCGACTTCCTTCTAGTATCTTCCCTCTTCTACTTCTAACATAGAAGCCAAGGACCAGGACATTTTAAAGTAAGATTATGTCTACTAGGGAAGCTATACCCATAAAACATCCACAATATGGCTGCCTAAACAAGACCTGAACAAAGACAATACCAGTAGCTCGGCAAATGTGAGCTCCTCCCCCTGGACAAAGAACTACAGAACGCTAATGACTACCGAGAGAAGGAGAATTTGTGTTTCCCAGGGACGAGCTCCCTAGTTAACATACAGCCATGTGACACTAACTAGACTCGGGAGGTTGTGCTTGCACGTAGTTGCATATGGATGTTGTCATTTTTTGTTACATCTTTTATTTTTGAGATTATAAAATAAATGCATCGTTTTCCCTTTCTCTTTCTACTCTCCAAACCACCTCATAAAAAAAGGCATCAATTTGAGATGAAGGGAAGAGGGAGGAGGAGGGGACAGAAGGAGGAAACATGGGAGGGATGGAAGGGGTGAATGATGTAACCATATCTTAATTAAAAATTTAAAAATATTTATTGAAAGCACACACATACATACCTCCAATATACTCTCAATTTTAGCACATGATAAAGTGGAACGTGTCTATATATATATATATATATATATATATATATATATATATATATATATGAAAAATATATATTATTCAATAAATCATGTTGTAACAAGTTACTAATGACTCAGAGAAATAGAGTCAAATTACAAGTTTTCCCCTTAAAGCCAAAAATACTAGATTAATAAGAGACTTGAATATAAAAAGATCATTATACAAACTTTAGAATCGAATAAAACCATATATTTTAGTACCTCAGAGTTGAACAGGCTTGTAGAAACAACAAATACAAAACCCAGGATTATAAAATAAAATATTCATTATATAAAGCAAAGATTGACTACATAAATACTAAAAAAATATCTGCAAAGAGAAAATTCAAACAAATCTGGCAAACTGGAGAAAATTATGCAATATACATGAAAAAGAACTAATATCCTTAGTACATAAAGAAATATTCAAAGTAAAAAAGGAATGCCAAGACTTTAAAAGCCATACAAAAGTGTACACTTGGAAAGAAACACATATGGCCTTTTAGACATTTGAAATGATGTTGAATTTTACCTCAAGAGAATTAATATCTATTTAAACATTAACATAATATTATTTTAACTCATTAAATTATCATAATGAAAGGCTTGATGATATTTTGCTGACCATGGGAACGATAGACGCTCTCTCATGCCTGAAATGAATACGAAGCAGTGTACATTCTCTATATCACATTCAAATCCGCAGAGCCTGACCACGGACCAACTTTTCTAAGACTGTGACTCGTGGGCTGCTTTCGCAGAAAAGGATTTGCCCATCGCTTGGTGTGCAGTGTAACTAAACATGATAGAAACCCAGCGTCTTGGCCTGCGTTTTATTTCTGCCAGCTCTGCTTTGGGTAACTAGTCACCTCCTCAGGTCAGCATGTTAACCACTTAAGAGGAATCTGTCTAACCTATTTCAAAGCATCTATTGAAAACATACACATACACACATCCCATACATTCTCAATTGTAATACATAATAAAGAAGTGGAAATATATATTTTAATAATTAATGTCATAACAATTTACTAACTACAGAGAAAGAGAGTCAGATTACTAGTTTTTGTTTTTGTTTTTTGATTGTTGCTTCTGTTTGTCAGAATGGTAAAGGTATCTCTCCTTAGATGATAGATGCTCGCCTCTCTGCTTTCTCTCAGTGTCCACACCAAGCCTATTGGGAATAAGGGAATTTAGTTTTAGCTTTTTGAGTATTCTCCACACTGATTTCCAAAGTAGGTGGACCAATAAGTCTGTGATCTCTCTAACAGTAAGACAGTTCCCCTGACCATAGCATTTGTTGTTGATTGTTTTGTTGGCTTTGCCACTTTTTTCTTCTTTTGAAGACTCTGTTCAAGTCCCAAGCCTGTTTTCCAAATTGATCATTTTTTAAATTCTCAATCTCTCTCTCTCTTTCTCTCTCTCTCTCTCTCTCTCTCTCCTTTCCTCCCTCCATCCCTCCCTTTCCCTCTTCTTCTCGCTCTCCCAAATCTTCTCCCCCCTCAATACTTTATATATTCTGGATATCAATCCTTTTATGCACTCTAAATATTATTCACTGGCAAAGATTCCCATTCTGTGGGCTCTCTCTACCTACCATTAATCCAGGACTAATTTCATTTTTTCTGCATGTAGACATTCAGTTTTCCTAGCACAATTTGCCAAGGATGCTCTGTTTTCTCTAGAGTATGTTTTCTGGCATCTTTGTCAACTATTAAATGGTTTTAGTTATGTGTACTCACGTCCAATAAAAATGAACCACAAGAGATCAAACTCAAGCCATGAGGTTTCCAGTGGCCAGATTTACCTAAAAGGCCACAACCAACAAAGGCTTAGACAGATTGTGAGAAGAGCTGAGCAGACAGCTTTCTGAAGGAAAAATCAAGCCAAGGGATTATTGTATTTCAACTGAGAAACTGTTGAAGGAAACAGAGAGAATGCAGAAGATTGTGGTTTTTTTTTTTATCAACACAATATAGAAAATACCATTTCCATTGATGTTTTAATAGCAACTTATGTTTTACATTTAGATGCCTTATAAAGTGAAGTCAAGAAATCTATTTCTCATGCCCACTAATGTAGAACAGAAAACATGAGAGCTACATTATCAAGTTGAAAGTCTGTCGAGCATTTCTGAGCGCATCTGCTTCTTTGAAGTTCATTGTATCTCCTTTGCTAAGACATGCTTCAACTTGGCCAATGAACCTTTCCTTCCCCAAAAACTTAATGAGCCAAGCAGAAAGGCTCATTCCCACAAAGCACAAGAATCAGGTCTAACACAGCTGATGTGCTAATAGCTCACTATGCGTGACCATGAATCAGGAACACAGATTCAGGTTACTTGACATGATATGTTCCAATGAAGAAGAGTTGCACGAACCTTTGTTAGTCACATAACAGCAGCAACAACGACAACAACAACCAACAAGGACAACAAACCCTAAAACCACTTGTCAAGGCATCGAACAAATACATTGGTGAAAACATCAGGTTGGGGATTACAAGGTAGGGAGATATGTTGCAGCTTTAGGTGCTCTGTGATAGCTTTCTGATTGTCAAGGTTGATGGAAACTAGTGGCCTGCTAAGGTAATAAATTCCAAAGGCTTTACCTGATAGTGAAAGGGTGTCAGATCTGATGCAGATTGCAGGTACTAAATAGCTTGTAAGGGGACAAAAGATTGACATGACAACTTTGGCTTAGTATCTACAATAAACCATTTCAACATCTGTAAACTTGTTCTTTGTGCTTCCACCCTAGGTGCTGTACGATGTGCTATTAAGTTTGTTGTCAGCATGACAAAGCACTCAAGGTCCTTCCCTGGGATGGGGAACTTGGATACTTGGCAAAGATATTGATGACATGCAAAATCTCTGAATTTCCACATTTTCCCTCACTTCGATCCCACCTCTTTATATGTTGAGAATTAAGCTACTCTCCCTTCTCTCTTTAAATACGCGTATTCTTATGGTTTGGCCCTTTTATCCATGCATTTTATCTATATGGCGAGATAGTCCCACACTCAGAACAAGAAAGGAGCTAAACACAAGGAGAAAAATCAGTGTGTTGGGATGGGTATGATATGCTTTTGCTGTTGTTGCTCTGCTTTCTGCATTTGTTTTCCTTCTGTTTACCCTACTCTTAAAATAAAAGCTCAAGGGGATGTAGGACTTCAGTAAATATTTCCACGAATATAGGTATACCAGTGTTTGCTGCTAGCAACTTAAGTTTGTCTTTGTTATAGGCAAATGAAATTTGAAATAGACATACCCACATACATACAATATTACACACATATATATGAAATATATGATATGATACACACACACACACACACACACACATAATCTTGGCAAGGCTATTATTGAGGACTTCAAAAACTGAAATCAATGTCTGAGTCAAATCAGACATAAAGGAAACGGGAAAAGCATGATGAATAAGAGAATGAGAATAGTATCACAAGTTGAAAAAAATCAGGAACAAAGAATAAATGCTCAAAAGGAGGCTAGGATCAGTGATACAATGTATTTCCTGAGCTCTGTCTTGTGAAAGTACAATTCCAAATGGGGTCACTCAAATTACATGCTTAGTCCTCCAGCTCCTGGGCTTGAGCTAATTTGAACATCTGTTCAAAAGAAGTTCATTGCTATTTGTTTGACTGAGGGAAAAAAAATGGTCCTCGCTAATGGTCTGAGCTGCTTTGACACAAACTGATTTCCCTATTGTTAAAACTTATTTGCAATATCAATCACAAATAGCTCTGACAATCTGAACCTATTCTTCAATGCTGACATCAAGGGAAGAAGTTTTTCAAGATCTGAGATCAACCTTGTTTGAAAGAACATTGCAGTTATCATAACCCACTTTCCTTTATTCCCTTCTGAAGGAGAATCAGGAAGTGGGCAGCTGTGGGTCATATACACATCCCTTGTTTGGAGGATGTTGTTAGTCATCTTTGTTTCTGTAGAAATTGTTTGAAGCTGAGCCCCCTACCTTTGGGAAAAAAAAGAAGATTGCATTTTATTGCTAAGAAAGGCTTACAAATCTTCTGATGCTGGAAGAGACAGCCAGTTGTTTGTTTGTGTTTGTTTGTTTGTTTGTTTGTTTGTTTGTTTTTACCGTGGCATTTTCTTTCTTTCATTGCATAGGAAGTGAGATAGGAGATGCAAGTAAGCACTGGGTTGAACGAAACACAAACACTGTGTTTGTTACTGTTCGGATATTATTTTTCTCTGATTGTTTCTAGAGAAGAGAGTAAATTGTCTTCAAGATAATTTCTCTTCAGGACAAGGAAGATAGAACACACAATGGAAACAAGGTCCATTTAGTTGGAAAATGTGGATGATGTGTATGAGAATTAATATGAGAAGCATAGAGGGAAAACAGTATCCCTTTTAAGGGAGCTGGTAGCTGGAGCAGTAGGAGTAAATTTCTTACATTCTCTTTCAAAAGTAAAGAACAGAATTTAGAATTCATAGTCTTCCAGGTAACCTTTCTTCAGTGATCGGATTTGGGATATCTGAGTAAAGATATTCCAGTGCATTTATTATGTTGCTACTAAGAAACTGCTTTATTTTGCTCTGCTCATTTTTTTGTTAGATTTCATCACTACTGGGTCCAGTAGGTTTTGCTTTATCTCCTCAGTTCTTTGATATTTAATATGTAAAGCCACTTTCTTCTATAGCTATTAGATGCTCTTCATTCATCTTATCTCCCTAAAGTTTAGAATCTAAACTGTTTAGATGTTGAAGCACAGTTTATGAATGTGGTATGCGTCAAATGTTAATTCTTCTTGTATTTTTAGAATTTGCATGTTCCTGATTATTCACATGCAATTAGCATACCCAGGGAAACAAACAAAGAAACAAACAAACAAAAACCTTACCATTGTGTGTTGTGACCATCTATGCTATGACAAATACTGTCTCATAAACTCATTAAATGATACCTTCCTCAGAGAGGAGCGAATGGGACAAGAGAGGGGAAACTGAGGGAAGGAGAGAAGAGAGAAAGGAAGAAAGGACAAGAGAGGAAAAAGAAGAGGAAGGGGGAAGGGGAGAGAAGAGAAGGGGAATGGTGAGGAGGAGAGGGAGGAAGAAAAAAAGAGAAAAAAGAAAATGAGAAGAGAGGATGGGAGATTTATTTTATGCTATTGGCTTAGTAATATGCAGGTGGCAAACATCAATATCCTCACATGAGCCAACAAGCTAGAGACTCAAGAAAGATCAAGATTTTTGTTCTATTTTAAGTCTACAGGCCTGAGCACAGCTGACATTTCCTTACCACGAGAGACAGCAAGCCTGAGAATAGGAAGAGAGAGTCTCTGAAGACAATTCTGTAAGATAGTTTTAATTTTTCTTAAAGAACTAAATTTCAGCTTAAATAAACTTGTTCTAGTTTCTTAGGCTAAATAGATCAAAACTTGCAGCTCCAGCCAATTTATAGGAATATTATCTTACTAAAACAAAAGCCCCTTAAATCTTTTACTTTCATGGAACTAATGACAATAAAAAAAAAAAATAGATAGGCTGAGAGGCAGGTATAGTTCAGTCATATTTTGCACACAGGATGTCTGTATTTCAGTTCTTAAGACAAATACAAATACATATATGCTTCCAAACATTTATACAAAAATATTTTCATAAACAAAAACAGCTATACAAAGCCAAGTACTGTGTCGCACACCTCTAATTCACACACTCAGGAGGCTGAGGCAGGAGGATCAAAAGTCAAAGTGAAACCTCAGATACAGGGAGATAAAGGTCTCAGAAAATATGGCAGCACAATAGAGAGTAAAATACATGAATTTAGATAAACTAAAATGGATGAGCATTGGCTACATCCAGTTATTGGCCTAAGGCCACTTAGTATTTACTTTAGTTGGTGGATCTTTTGAAATGAGCTTTACCAGGTAGCGATTACATCACATACTGACATTGCTTTTGATGATAAATCTGGATATCCAGTTTTAGGGTTGACTAGACATCAGACTCTATTTTTATAGAAACATAATTTAAATAATGAATAAGTTACCTTTTGGAAAACTGTAAAAGGTACTTAAAAACCGATATCAAAGAAGTAACTTAACAGACACTACTACGTGTGAAAATAAAAACCAAAAGAGTACACATGGTAGTTTTGCTCTGTGCCAAATCTAAAGATTCAACGTTTTGAGGTCTGAAACCCAGAATGAGTGGGCAACAGAAACAAAAGATTCTCTTAGAAGAGAATATTCCTTTAAAATGTGGACCGCTAGAGGGCTCGTGTGGAACTAAAGAAAAGCATTTTCATGCCTTACAAAGAACATAGTTCTTAGGAAAAAAAAATGTAAATAGAAATCAGCCTTGTGGAAACTTCTAGCCAAATTCACTCTCCTCTGGAGGTCTGATAAACTTCAAACCAAGATCAGGGTAAAGAGCTCTTCATATTAGTAAGATTCCTGGCACTAGACTCCTTAAGCTCAAGGTAAACTTGTTCTAAAACATGATACCAAAAACTCAAAGAATTCTCAGGGAAGCATATAATGTTCTAAACATAATGATCCCATTAAACAAACAAACAAGACACACCCTGAAACATACAGGAAACAACAACACACTATCTAGAAGAAAAAGAATAAAACAAGCCTGAAACATGTTTAAAGAGAGACTCAATGCTAGGATTTGGCTGAATAGTCTTGTTTTATATGTCTCAAGCAAAGTAAAACCCAGCTTGAAATTTGTTAAGAAACAGAAAACTACAAATAATCACCCAGGCACATTGTAAAAGGGACCGAGCAGACTTTCTAAAATGTGAAAACATAATTATTTGATGAATGGAATTCCAGCTATGATGAGATAGCTTATGATAGAACAGAACAATGTTCCAATTACAAATGACTGGAAACATGCACATCTGTATGAAGGCTCCAGAGACCTACTGAAGTCATCAGGATGAGATAGTAGAATATAGAGCAGGAAACCACAATGGAAATTAGGAATGTGGTTAGCTGCCTCTCTATATAAGCCATTTGCTCATGAGGATGGAACAGCAAGCAAAGCTTTGGGGAGAATGGGTAGGATGACCAGTGGGGGAGGGGAACTAGCAGAGTGTTGACTGTTTTATTATATTGAATAGATGAAGCATGAGACAGTTGGTGCCAATGAAATCCCATCAAATTAGAAGAGGGAGGTCTAACCTAGTACACTGTCACATTTTCTGTGAAGAGCCCTGAAGAGCCATGAGGGGTAGAATAAGAAGCTGAAGCTTGAGAGATGGATAACAGGATACATAGGAATCTGAAGACAAAACCATGGGGAAGGGGACTCCCACTGGAAACAGTAGAGGAAGGCTAACACAGAAGAAAAGAAGGAGAGAGAGCAGAAAAATAATGTCAAGGTTATTGCTTAAAGCCTCAGGGAAACTTTATTTTATATTTAACTAAAGTCATATACAACGAATAAGAATAAATATGTGTATATAATTATATATACATATATATATACATGTACATATATAACAAATATATACATATATAACATATACATACACACATATATGTGTATATTAGACTGCCATAGATTTACAATAACAATAAAAATCACAAACATAAAAACCATAGACAACAAAAAACCAGTACCAAACATGAGAAAAATCTTCAAGAATATTTGGTCAGCCTAATCCAGCTCACTCTCAAAACAATATAGACTAAGGAAATTGCTCTTGATTGTGTCTCAGAAGATGTTGGGCAGCCTTTATTGTTAATGATACCATATATTTAGAATACAAGACTCAGATTATTTGAGTTGGATCTAATCTAAAGCCTTCTTCCTGTAGTCTACCATCCATGGTACCAGAATTCTATGCATGCTGTGTTCTCTCCCTTCGTTAATCATCAGGATCGGTCGACGATATGAATACTTGGTGACGTTACTGGTCCTACCGTTCTATAGGTGTGTTCACGTTATCTACCACAATTGTGTAACTAACATATGTTGTCGGTAGCCTAACCAGAATTCCAGGTGAGTTGTCCTCCTTTTGTACGGACCATGTTCTTTACATCGGTCGAAAGGGAGGCTAGTGACATCATAGATCTAAAAAAGGATCTACTTTACCAGTATAATTCCTAATTGTATTTTTAATCCTATCTTTATACCCACACATAAGTGTAGATACCACCCCTCATCAAAGAAGCTTCTCTTTATAGCAAATAATGAAACCAGAGAAAAGCATGAATAAACACAAATAAGAGATTGATGGATCATAGGGCCCTAGCACCAGAGAATACATCTTTACCACAGCTCCTGAAACTATGGTTCAGAAAACAACAAGGAAGAATGGGTGGAAAGAGTATTAAAGCCAGAATAGTAGAATGTCTGCTATAAAATCATGTCTATCAAAAATAGCTGCATAAACAAGACCCAGCAATGGCAATATCAATAGGATGCTAAGGCAGAAGGGGAGAAGAGACTCACCAGGGCACCACCCTTACACACACACAAAAAAAATAGAAGCAACTAATGATTTTTGAGAAAGGAAGAACTGGCCTTTCCCAGGGTTAAGTCTTTTAATTGGTTGTCCAACTCAAATTGGTCATCCTAAAATCATATAGACACACACACACACACAAAATGAATTTAGCAGGTTGTATCTATATATCTCTGTAGCTATATACATGCATATTGACAATAGTAATCAAAGAAAGACAGACTATCAAATTAGGGAGAGGTTGGCACATGGAAATGAAGGATCCAAAAACCTTGGAAATACAATTTTCAAGTCCACAGGATGCACACTGGGCTCCACAAGGACCACAGAGGGCCACTGAGAATGGGCCATTGATCAGGGATGGCCCTGACTTAGGGGGGAATCAATCTGGATCTGAATCAACTTCTGAGACACCTGTTCAGAACTGAGCTGGTTTCCAAAACTCTTTCAGGTTTCATCAACCATAGAGAATTGAACATAGCAGCCAATCAAAATTGTAATAATGTCACTTCTTGGCCCCTGCTATCCATTATATTAGACTTTATCTTCTGAAAAACTTTCCTATACCTGCATAAAAGGGGGCCTGTGGGTCTTTCAAATTGTTACCATTTTGATGAATCATCATCCCCTGCATGCTAGTAATTTCTGCAGACTAGAAGCTCTTTGCCTTCACATACTATTTGAGTCTGGGGTTTTCCTTCAGCAATTCTTGGACCCCTAAATGAAGATGTTGGGAGAAGGGAACTTTGGAAGGTCTGATGGAAGGAAGTGAGAAAGTGAACTAATTTTATTTTAATATGTCTATTAAAATAAAGTTGAACTTTCCCCAGAAGCAACTGTTAGCTAAGGTTTGAGGTTGAAAGGAATTGGAAGGTGATTTCAAGAGTCCATAGAAGAAAGGTAGAAAGGAAGAACGGGGAGATGGAAGTTAGGATCAGAACAATAAAACCCAACTGGCAAATTCTTGCATATAGTATAAAGTCTACATTCTCACTGTCCCATCCAAGCTGTGAGCAAAGTGGATTATTTATGTACTATATCCTGCTGGTCATCGACCAGAGGATGAGGACATTAATTACTTTTCTCTCTGGAGTTCCACACATACATAGCAGATATTGGTGACTAGAGAAAAATCAAAAGGAGAAGGTATTCAAATGCAAGCATTTGGGGACTGGATGAGTGGGTACTACAATGGTCAGACTGGCACAGCGTGAGTTTGGCAACACAGTTCCTACTATAAATAATATCTTGCAACCGTCTTAGGTAGTCATACTCCAGGCAGTGTTCGCTCTCTCCTGTGACTAGCTCTTTAAGGTGATAAGTGCTTACACTTTCTTTTAAAAATGGAAAGGTTGTGTACAAATTATGGATAGATCCCAGTCCCCACTGCTATAATAGTCCCTGATATAGTATTGATTTTTTTTTTTAATTTCTTCCCTCATTGTCGATTTCCTTCCTCTTTGACAACACACAAAGCTCAGGAGATTGCACAGATTTTTATTCCTGATGAGTCTGTGTCCTGAGCATTTGTTAGCTTGGACTTACCTCAATTTCTTGGTGTGGCTATGAGCGGGTAGTGAAATATCCAGAAAAAAACAAATCAATCTAAATTCCACTGATACTCCTCCCAGTTGGTAACATGAACTGTTAATCATATCTTATCATCAACTTCAGTTACTTTTGATAAGGTAGTAATTCCAAAATTTTATTGCTAATATACAGGACTAAAGTATCCCAAGTGACTATTTGGCAGATGTGGTGTCAGAACTAATAAAAAAATTTACTGTATACCCAATGGACTGTCACTCCAGGATAGTTTTTAACTCTAGTTTTGTTATTGTTAAAAGGCTAAAATTGATATTTCAAAAACACATAGGGGACACTAACTGGAGAATTTATTATAGTTTGATATGAATACTATAAATTCAATGAGATATCCCTGTTCAGAAAAAAATATATATATATATATATATATATATATATACATATATATATATATGTATATATATATGTATATACACATATATATATATATGTGTAATATATATATATATATATATATATATATATATATATATATATATATATAAAATTTTAGCTACTGGAGTTTCAAAATTACTTTTTCTAAATTGGAAGAATGAATATGCACAGCACTGACCTCACCATGAAAAAATACATTTATTTTTTAAAAAGCTAGAATATTAATGCTATGGTATTTTACAGTACTCCCCATCCCAGGGACGGCATCCAATAGGTGGTGTTTCCCAATAGGGAGCTAACATGAGAAGATGATATGAGAAGAATATGAGAAGAAGATACTGCTCACTTACTTACTCTCCTACATAGATATGTGAGTATCCTTATAATGTATGCCTATTTTATATTTAAACAAAAATATGAGGAAAAATAATTAAAAAGTAAAAGCCTGCCAACACACTGTTGATTGCCTACTGCTCACCCATTGCATTGTCAAGAAGGGTATCCCTGTTCACCTCCACTGAGCATAATTGTAACGCGCCTAACTCGACCAGCAAGAAAGTCATGCCACCACCGGGATCTTTTCAATCAGTCTTTATTCTGGAGTGCCTTGATTGTAGATGCCCAGGACCCTGAGCAGCGGCAGAGCTGCTGCTTATATACCCTCCCAGGGAAAGGAGGGTGTTGTAGTGATCAAGGGTTGGTGCAGCAAACTATGCCTCATTTGCATATGGCCCATTCGGGAGGGGCTGTCACTCATGGTGAGCTATGCATGCGCACTAGGCTTGTTTACTGGACAGAATGTACATGTCTGGCCGGATATCGGCGCCATCTTGTAATGGCGGAGACCCGCTGCTGCCTACACATAATTTCCCACAAAGAAAATCTTTTTCATCTAGAAACCTTCAGGATCTAAATTTACTCTCTGTGGATCCCTGTTATTCTGATTAGGAAGCAAATGATGCTCAAAAAGAAACTGACACAGCACAGAAAACGCAGCATTCTTCCTTAAATGAAAAGGATTTCACATTCCTTTGTTCAAATGATTCACATGCCTTTGGACATAAAAAATAAACAAAAGATGTATTTCTTTAGATGGAATACTACTCAGCTATTAAAAATGGCGACTTCATGAGCTTTGTAGGCAAATGGATGGAAACTAGAAATGCCATCCGAGTGAGGTAACCCAGACCCAAAGGAACATACATGGTATGTACTCACTGATAAATGGATATTAGCCTGAATTCTCAGAATACCCACAATACAACTCAGACCGTATGAAGCTTAACAAGAAGGAAGGTCAAAAAGTAGATAATTCAAACTCACTTAGAAGGGGGAACAAAAATAATCACAGGAGGCAAAGGAAGGGATGGGTCTAGTGGGAGGGGGTAAAGAGTACAAGACCAGGTATAGGAAGAGACAGGAGAGAATTCCAGAGGACCAGGAGAACAAATAGAAATAAGTAGGGTAGGCAGTTGGAGAATGTAGGGAAAGACTATAAAGTCCCATATGACAGGGATGAGAGAGTTTCCCAGGACCCAGTGGGGATGACATTAGCTGAAACATACAACAGTGGGGAGATCGAACCTGAAGAGACCACCTCCAGTTTGTAGACATGGACCTCAGTGAGAGATGGGGCCACCTACCCATCTCAAAAATTTTAACCCAGAATTGTTCCTGTCTAAAGAAAATTGCAGGGACAAAAATGGAGCAGAGGCTGGAGGAAAGGTCATCCAGAAACACCACCCCTCCCCCACCTTGGGATCCATCCCATCTACAGGCACCAAACCCCTACACTATTGCTGATGCCAAGATGTGCTTGCAGACAGGAACCAGGTAAGGCTGTCCTCTGAGAGGCTCTGCCAGCACCTGATTAAGATAGATGTAAATACAACACGCAGTTGGACTGAGCTCCGGGACACCAATTGAAGAATTAGGGGAAGGACTGAAGGAGCTGAAGGAGTTGCAGGAAATTGTAACCCCATAGGAAGAACAATAGTATTAACTAACCTCACCCCCTCAGAGCTCCCAGGGACTAAACCACCAACCACAGCATGCATGGGCCGGTCCATGGCTCCTGCTACATACGTAGCAGAGCACTGCCTTATCTGGCATCAGTAGGAAGGGAGGTGCTTGGTCCTGTGGAGGCTTGATGCCCCAGAGAAGGGGGATATTAGAGGAGTGAGGTGGGAGTTGTTGGGTGGTAAGAGAGCACCCTCTTAGAGGCAAAGGGGTAGGGGATGGGATAGGGGGACTTGTGGAGGGGAGAACAGGAAGAGGAATGACATTTGAAATGTAAACAAAATGATTAATAAATAAAAATTTAAATAAAGAAAAAAAATTCGTGTTCCTGTAGCTTACTGGGTACTGACTAAAAGCACTTTGCAAGCAGGATAGATGTCATTGTAAACTTCTCAACATACTGAAGCTGTCTTTGAGAGAAAAAGAAATCATTCAGAGTTTTCCTGATTTAACTAACTCAGTGATGTAGGAAGTAAACTATAAAGGTGAATCAGGACCAACTCCGCCTTGGTATTCACTCTGGCCATCAACCATTGTACTTGGGTATGAAGTATGAATTGTAATTGGGAAAAGCAAAATTAAAACTAACAAGAAGTAAAACTTGAGCACCACCCCCATTCTAGCTGAGCTATCCCACTTAAGTCAGCAAAAGAAACACGATGAATCAATAAAAGGCAGTTTTAAGAGTTGTTTAAGTAGAAAGGGAAGCAAAACACTTTGGAAAATATGAAAAACAATTATACCCCAAGGTAAAGGAGAAGACTCAAGAAAATATTTATATAAGAAGTCTACTTCATGTCATCTCATCCTCAAAAATAACAGACCCTGAGATAAGGCCACTAGAGATTTGAGCCCTATCCTGTCCAGTTTTTAAGATCTTCCAATTCTAAGCATTATACTGTGTGTAGTCTCTCATAAAGCAGAGAATACTTAGCTGTGACTACCTTAAATCCATTGTAGAGGGTCTCTAACGTCAACACTGCACAAGGAGGTTAATTGACATCTTTTTTTCTCATGCTGTTGTTTACCCTGATGCTGCAGAAGGACTATTGGGTAAGCCACCGGCACCTTCACAGGAATTCTGGAAAGTAGGGAATCGAAACTCAACCAGAAGCTGTATCCTTCACTGTCATGTTTATAACAAAAAGTGAAAGCCAGGTCTACTTCAAAAGGTCCATGGAAAAGCAGTATATGCTGTTCACTTTATTAAACCTGCACCTTTGAGTTCATGTAGTTTCATTGCACTGTGTTACAATATAAGAACCACCCTTGCAGACTTATTTATGGTTGAAGTAAAAATGACACTCTGATAGAACAAGATTTAGGAGATTATTGAATTGTGACTTGAGCTAGCCACCACTTCTATTTGAAAGTGACCAACAAACTATCATTTTTTTAGACCTAGGATATTAGATATTTTTCTCAAAAACAAATGAAAATCTGCTAACACAGCTTGAGAGATTCCCAGCCTCTGAAATGCTTGTAATAGCATCTATGGAAATATTAACTGAGATTTGTTTTGTTCTAAGATTAGAAGACTTACATAGAAAATCATGTTTTCCCAAATGACCAATGCATAATATTACAAAGTTATGCTTTTACCTAAAAACCATTCTGACTGAAAGACAGACAAACAGAATTTATGGATGAGAAATTAATTGATAGACCTTCCAGAGTGCACATTATATATAATCTTTAAGAACTGACTGTGTTTCAAAGTTTGGCGTAGGATTAATGACTACCCACAACAATTTGCAAAGGCTATTAAGATATATCTTACTCTTTCCACTCTATATCTGGAATAAATTTTCTTCATCTGGCCCAAGGAAAACAACCAACAGGTAAAATCTGGATGTAATAATACATTCTTTTTAAACTATTAACTGGATATTAAAAAGTTTTTTTATAAATTTATAACAATAAAATACTTATTAAATTTTTTAGAAACTGGTTACTTTTACATAAAATAAATTAACACATAATGGATTTATTATTGCTATTGTTCTAATATGAATTATACATTATTTTTAAATGATTCCAGTTTAATTTCAATACCGGATATTTTATAGCTTTATAATGAAAGACTCCTTTGGAATGTTCAATAATTTTTAAGAATACAAGGGCATCCTCAGGCCAAAATTTTCAGACCTGCTGCTGTGTCAGACATAAAACCGCACAGTTATGCTAGATTAACTGAAACACTGTGTTATTGATGCAAGAACATTTAAGCATGCCAGTGAAGAGAATAGAGTCCAGAAATAGACTCATATATATGATAATTAAATACTATGATAAAGTTTGCATTTTAAATTAGAAATTATATCAAGCAAGGTCTTGACAGGAAGCAGATGGCACTGCCAAGTGAGGTAATTGAAGACATTCTAATAAAGGGACTTTTTCAAGGATATGAGCAGGAATAAGGAGATCCACTCGGGATAGAGAAGCAAGCATTTCTCAGAAAGAGAGATCCTTGTATAACTCACAATAGAAAAGGAAGAAAATTAGAGAAAAAAACCAGTCTTTTTTTTATCAGAGGTGGGTGTAGCCTCCTTCCCCAGCCTGCTCCAGGCTGAGAGCAGACCTGCCACAGAGGCAGGCCACATGCAGCTACTCTCCTGCTAAGTGACTCTCCAGCTAGGGCTGGCTTTTTTTTGTCCTGCAAAATGCCTCTGCGCTTCCCCTATCCTGCTACCCATCTGCTGTGCCCCACCCAGATCCTGNTTTTTTTATCAGAGGTGGGTGTAGCCTCCTTCCCCAGCCTGCTCCAGGCTGAGAGCAGACCTGCCACAGAGGCAGGCCACATGCAGCTACTCTCCTGCTAAGTGACTCTCCAGCTAGGGCTGGCTTTTTTTTGTCCTGCAAAATGCCTCTGCGCTTCCCCTATCCTGCTACCCATCTGCTGTGCCCCACCCAGATCCTGCTTCCGGCTGGGAGGTTCCACAGTGCTTTGGACTTCGGACTACATTTCCAGGCACCTGCGCAGAACTGACTGTGGGCGGAGTCTTCCCTCTCAAAACCAAGAAAGATTTTTCACTAAAAGACAGACATGCTTTGATCGGTGATTCGTCTCAATGTTTTCATTTCTCTCCCATCTAGTCTCCCTTAAACCCAGTTCACCCCATAGGGGACCCGGTTTTTGGGTACCCCGGAATGCGGACCCCAACAAGTAGGAAACCAAGCCAGCTAGACTACAGCCCCTAGAAATGAAAGAGCCATTGTCAGTCCATAGGCCATCAGGGAGCTAAATGAACAACTGAACTTCCCTCTCCTCTCACCCTTCTTTGTCTCATTGCTACTTCCTCCTTTTAGCCAAAACCAACTGACATCCAGATTATTCCAGGGCACAGGAGTGTGTACTGTTGCAAAGACTATCAAAAGCTGCACGTGGGACATTTCCGTTTCAGGTCACCAGTCCTGCTTCTTAGCATCTGCCTTGAGGGTTTTTTTTGTTTGTTTGTTTGTTTGTTGTTTTTTTGGTTTTTCGAGACAGGGTTTCTCTGTATAGCCCTGGCTGTCCTGGAACTCACTTTGTAGACAGGGCTGGCCTCGAACTCAGAAATCCGCCTGCCTCTGCCTCCCGAGTGCTGGGTTTAAAGGCGTGCGCCACCACGCCCGGCTCCTGCCTTGAGTTTTTGTCTACACTTTTTGTGGCCTGAGTTCCCTTCCTCCTCCACTGAGGATGCATCGATGATAACGGATAATACTCATATCAGTATGGAAATTTTTCATGCAGAAGTACTTTAGTGCCCTAAATCTCTGATCAGGAGAAGGCTTTTTTTCTAGGATATTCTTGGGGTCTGCACTATTATGGACTCTGTGTGGTGTTTCCTCTCATGTCTATGTGTTGAAACTTTAACTACCAGTGGGAGAATATTAGGAGGTTGAACTTTTGGGATGCTGGCAAGCTTCTTGAGAATAATGCCTCTACGATGAGAATAGCATCCTCAGACAAATAGAGGCTAAAGTGACAAGATCTCAGTGGATACTCAGCAAGAAGGGCACATCAAGAAAGAGGACTTCAGCAAAAATTTGAACTTTATGGTTTCTTACTTTATTCTTCCCATATCCCAAATAAATAACAATTAGTCTGAACTACCCATTCCACTCCTGAGACATGATTAAAGAAAAGAAAAAAAAAATGTTACTAAAATCAAACCTCCATTCGACATAAGACTAATTTTCTTGACAAGGGGACCTTCACAATACATCAGGGACATTCATTTCACATGTTGTGACTCAAGCCCTCTTTCTGATTACTCAAGCTAAAGTGATTTGGCTTAATATTTCATAAGACTTTGATAGGCCCAGTATTGAATTCATGAAAGCGCTATGAGCAACTGGCCATTGCCGAGACCTCTGCACTCTGAAATAACGAATGGCCAGGATTTAACGTGGCAAATGTTCCCTTATCGTCTTGGGAAGTCACATCAACATTTGCTTGTCTTCTCTACTGAAGAAAACGATTAAATGTGTAAACTTGATGATGCGCCAGATTTGATGTAGGAGTAAGAAAACTAATGAAGTATGGAGCTCACAGTACACTATGATACTTCTGTGTGCCCTCCCACGCTGCACTCCACAGAGTTCCTGAACCTCCTCCTCATTGGCTGCCTTTCCTCAATAGTTCCCTTTCTGATTTCATGTCAACTGTACCATATTACCCTATTAACACACACACACACACACACACACACACACACACTGTTTATGTGAAAGAAAACATGCAGGACTTATTGTTTGGGGTTTAGCCTACTTTGCTTGACACAGCACTTACAATTCTATCTATCCTGCTACACATGTCATTATTTAATTTTTCTTCCTGGCCTAAGAAGACTCCATTGTATACCGGTACCATGATTTCTTTATTGATTCATCTGTTGATGGACATGGAGGCTGGTTCTATCTCCTATCTATTATGAAGAGTACAATAATAAACATACACATGCAAGTATTTGTGTGAAAGGACTAAATCCTCTGGGATATGTCCAGTGATGGTATAGCTGGCTCATGCAGTAGCTTTATTTTTAAGTATGTAGAAACCTCCATACTGATTTCCATAGCTCTGTACTAATTTATATTTCATCAGCTATAGATACGGATTCCCTTATCCTGGCAGGTATTTGTTGCTTATTTTCATAATAGAAGGCATCCAACTGGGATAAGATGTAACAACAAACTAGTTCTGACTGACATTTCCCTCGTGGATAAGGATGCTGAACATTAAAAAATATATATATTTACTAGCTATTTGAGGAGTTTGCTGCTGCTCCTGCTGTTGCTGCTGTTGTATACATGGCAACTCCTTTCCTCAATGAGAAGTTGCACTAATCTCTTAACTTTAAAGTGTTAAGGAGATTTCCTTTTTTATTTCAAACTTAGGTTGTTGATTCTCTCTTGCTAATAGTTTGCAACAACAACAACAAAAAAAGTAATATCACACAAGTGTTCATTTTAAAGAGATACCTTAACATTCCACACCCTTGTCTCTGTTTCTCAGGATAGTCTATGCTTTTAGGGAAGCTGTTCATATCCAGCCTGCTGTGTTTAATAAGACGCTAGATACACACTCAGGTTAGGTGGATGTTTTTATTTATTCAGTTTGATCTCAATTGAAATAATTAAAAATCACTTATTGAATATGGTTATCCTTTTTTGAATATACAAATTGATTGTAAAATCTAGGCTATCCTAAATAATGTCTACTCTCAGATGCATAACAACGTTCAAGGCTGGAGGAATAAACTTTCCTTCTTGTGCTGTCCCTCAACTGACATGCTCAGTGCTACAGTTTGATCTGCATCTACACAGCTTCTCCCCCGATCTGTGCCAAATAAATGACGATGACCTTGTTGTGGCTGAAGAAAATAAATTATTAACCCCTGGGGCCACAGAGAATTCATAGAGAGGCATTGTTCACTCTAAAGAAATAAATTTAACACAAAAGATGTTTCAGGGACAAAGATTTGTCACTTTTAACGGTGGTTGATGGGTTAGACTGATACTGTAAAGTTTCACAGAGTCGCTCCATGAAAAACTCATTATTAACCTAAATATGGCCATCCTCTGAATTGCAGAAAGAAGCTTTAGAGTAAGTACCCTGGTAGTTTGTCCCTTTTCTTCTTTAAGCCATAAATTGCCTCCCTGCTTCATGGAAGATTATGCTCCTATTCTATTTCTATCCCAAGATGCTTTGGGTATAAGCAGTAAATTGTCCTGTTTTAGCTTGGAGATGACTTATCAGAGAACTATTTCAAAGTCATTTGTCTGGGGCTCACAGTCTCTTCCACAGACAGTTTAGAGTATGTGTGAATAAGTCATTCCTCACACATAGTTTTCTGTTCTTTCAGACCCTGCCTGGTGTGCCAAAGAACTTATGTTTAAATATTTATTTAACATGGCTGTACTTCATGCAACCACTTATAACAACAATGGAATAACCAAGTCTGAAAGACTGGAGCGAGTGGGAATTTGAGAAAGAACTGGCTTTGTCACCGTGCACCCCTGAAGATTTCTCCTTTATGGTCTAGCTTGAGGACGGATGTCCACATTGAAGGTTAAGGAGCATTAAACAGGAACAAAGTGACAGGAGCAAAATAAAGGTTTGGAACATGTCTTTGACGTCAGAGGGTAATACATCACACAGGGGGGAGGCTTCGGTTAATGGACTTTTTAAATTTAAAGCTGAACTATACAGAGATTTTCCTACATATCAAGTTCAGTTGTATATATGGGGAATGATTCAGGACTTAAATATAGTAACTTGTAAGTACATAGCACCTCGGGGAACAACAGAATTGACTGAGCTCTGAATGTTACTATGGTCATCAAGAAAGCTATGCTTTGTTTAGTTTAGTTATCGTTATACCATTATTGATTATTTGGGAACTGCACATCATGAACCCCTGAGCACACTCTCTTACCAGTCCTCCCAGGTTTGCCCCTCTTCCCTTGGGACCTTCACCCCACCCCTCCCGTACCCCCACTCCCCCAAAACAGAATAAGTAAAGGGAAAACAAAGAACACTTTGTTTTGCCCATATACTCCCTGGAGCACAGTCAAACCCTTAGTGGCCAGCTCCTTACAGAAAACTGAGCCCTTCCCACCCACAGCCCTGCCAGAGGCCATCAGTTCTGGAGAGCTATATAGCTCAGCATCCTTATCAGAATTTTAAGAGTCTTTGATGGCTTTCTGTTTAGGCTGCTACTTTTGGGGGTGGGGTTAAGGGTAGAGGTGAGGGTGTCATAGAAGTCTTCTATGTCCCTCAGATCAGAACAACCCCACCCTCTTCTTTTTTTTTTTTTTCCTATGTAGACCTACAACTCATTATGTAGACCAGGCTGATGTTGAACTCAGAGATCTGCCAGCCACACACACCCCCATTCCCCCTAGTGCTGGGATTTAAGGTATGCGCCACCACTAAACGCCTTATCTTACAGCATTGTTTCCCTGTATCCATTGTATATTACCTGGTAAATCCTGGCTCCCAGAGCTCCATGCCTCAGTGGCCTGGTTCAGGGCCACCTCGATGCTCCTTTCATGTGTCATCATTTAGAAAATCGCTATTCTGAAGACTGTAGTGAACTTTCAAAAGTCCAAAACCCAGTTTGTGCCACACTCTTACCACATCAGAACCTGTAGGCAAATCTTGACATATTTATAGTGCTCGCGTTGCACCAGCCACATTGCCCTGCCTCAAAGGAAGCCTTTCAGGAGTGCATCTACTGTCAAACAATTCTTGTCATACATTTTGTAGACCATACTTTACTTTTCTCACAGGGACTTTGATCAAAGATGTCTTAGGTACTGCCCATAGAGCAAACCTGTTTTCCTGGGTGTACTCCTGTTGCATCTTTGGTATTTTGAATGAGAATAACCCATGTAGGCTCCTATGTTTGGACCCCTGGTTCCCATTTGGTAGAACTGTTTGGGAAGAAATTAAATATATGGCTTTTTTGGAAGAAAAGACCACTGGATTTAGGCTTTAAAGTTTCAAAAGACTTGCATGCCATTCCCAGGATGCTCTCTGCCTCCTGCTTGTGGCTTGAGATCTGAGTTATCAGCTGTTCCTTCCTCCATCTCTCCATGCCTATGCCCAGTTAAACATTTTGTAAGTTGCCGCAGTGATGGTGGTTTATTACAGCAATAGAAATGTTACTAATACAGGTCCTCTGCTATCAGAATTCTGGCCCAAGTAAACTGTTTGCAACAGAGAAAGGACTTAGATGTGAACCCAAGATGGAATTACAGTCCTCCCTCACAGCAAGGCTTGGGGCAAGTTAGGAGAACTTTCAGGGATTGGCTTGTCTCAGTGTTAAGAGGAAGACAGTACACCTGGCTTGCAACATTTCTGCGAGAATAAACACATTCATTGAAGAATCATAGAGAAAGCAAGATGAGACAATAGAAAACTGAAGTTCTCTTCCTGTTCCTTAAAGACATATTACAAACAATGTCAGTGATAGCTGTTGCCAGAACACCATGTTGTCAGAAGACGCCTAGGGGCAGGGTAAAATACTTCGTAAAAATTTAATTTGGAAGGTTTAATTGAAACTGGCCACTTCAAAGACATGCTGAGTTACACACAAAGGTGATACTTTATCAGCAAGAAAACACTTTGAACCCAAATATTCTCACATTTCCTGTCATCTGTCATTGTTAGTGTAGCACCCGTTTTTCCCTCTTTGATTGTCTTGTTTGTTTAGTCTTGTGATGCACCTCAAAAAACTGGTGTTATTAATAATATCTATAAATGAACATATAGGAATTTATTGCCTTCTGGTTCCTAGAGACAAATAAATAAATAACCAAATGAGAGAAGTACCTTGTATGATAGTGTGTTTCTATGTGTGTATAGTTATTTGAGATTGATCATATTGGAGTTACAACATTCATTAATTACTATAAATATATCTTACTGCTTTTGAAACCATCTTTAAACTTTAAAATATTACTCTCATTAAATATGCATAAAATAAAGTATCATTTTATTAGAAGCTCATATTACTAAATAATCTCATCTAACTGGAACAAATCCAAGAACCAGATATTGTACACCTCTGCATACACATTCATGCACACACATGCAAACATACATACATACACATAGGCACATGTTCTAACAGGTTGCATGAATCACACACATTTAACTCCATGCAGTGGGCTATATGAAATATCACATTCTCCATTCAGAACCCAACCACTTTCGCCTTACTTTCCCCAGCCACCAGGAACTTAACAGGGGTAGAGATTGTCTGAGATAAACTATAAACAGAAATTGATGCTAACAGTATGTGCATGAGTTAGTGATGAGCCAGAAGGATGCTCAGATTTCAGACACAAATTCTACATAGACACCGATTACTGAGGCGTTGACCCAAAGAGTAGCAAGTACTTTAAAATTTCCTGTAACACTGACAGGGTTAGTTTGTCATGGTGTCCACTTTCGTATCACTTTGGCATCATTTTTAGGGACAATGTGAGATTTAATATTCTTTTTGTGTGCATAGGTGTGCGCAAGCACACATACTTGCATGTGCAGGCTCATGAGGAAATCAGAGGTCAACATCAGGATTCTCCTCTATTACTCTTCTCTGTATTTTTTGAGATAGAATCACTTACTGAACTTGGAGCTTGCTGACTAGGCAAGATTAGATCATCAGAAAGTCCCAAAGGGGCCCAGAGATAGGATTGCAAACCCTTGCAACTTTTGCATGGGGGCTTGGAATCAGGATGCAGATATTCTTGCTTGCATAGCAGCACTTTGCTGACCAAGCCATCTTCCCAACTCCTTCTTCTCTAAGGCAGGAGCTTGGTACTACTCAATCATAAGCATTTAAATTAAAAAATTAAAATTCAGTACCTGGGATGCTGAACATTTCCTACACCAATATATAGTCTCACATATACTGGATAATGACTTTGGGAAACAATATAAATACAGTATCTGTATTTCATCAATAATATAAGCAATGTGTGTCTTCATTCTATGGCTCTCTTGAAACCCTAAACTTCATAAAGACTGAAGAGTTTGTTGACTTCTGACTGTGCATCCTAGGCTCTTTGTAATATGTCCCCATAGCTCCTAAACATTTGGTGGGGACACTGTTAGAAAGGAATGGCATATTAGTATACATTGTTTGAAGACACACACAAGTATAAATGTGCTCAAGTATATAATTTGTGTGAATATTATAAACTAGAGGCTTAAAAGTTATATTTGCACAGAAACTTCCAGAGACACTCCCATATTTGTTAATTTCTCATCAACAAAAATTTCTGTCTTGTCCAAAGGTGAACAAGTCTGAAAATTGGCCAGAGAAACTCTTTGCTCAGGGTGTAGGGTAAGACTGGAATCACACAGAGTCTGAAGCTGTACTTTAGACTCATGGATTTTCATGTGACCTCATTTTAGGTGTCCCCAAACCTGAAGGTATTATGCTGTTAGAAAAGTCTTAAGGGATATTTTAAAAGCCTGGCTTAGCTAAAGATCAATAAATTTAATCAGCGTTTGCTCTGCAATTAGGCAGTGGTAGGAGACTGTTATCCATTACATTTTTTAAAGAGATCATTATAATTTCACATAGTCTATTTGCCTCCTGAAAACCTCATTAAAATAGTTTTTTTTCCTACTGGTTATAAACTTGCATGTGTGTGCATATGTATAAAGAAGAATTAATCATGATAGTCCCTACACTGAGAATTAATAACTTTGAATGTAGCAGTATAATTTAAATTAGTTCAGATCATATCATGCATAAAAATTTTAAGTCCGGAGTGGTTTTTTTTTTTTTTATTCTTCCCCATCACTGGAAATATTTCCCATCATATTTTCCCTGTGTAACAATCAGGGCTTGGCTAATATCACTTTAAATGCTGTACTTCATTCATTCTGAAGTCCACTTACCGATATTTCTATTGTTTTTCAATGGACTGCAGATTTCATAGCTCCTGTGAGAAGGACAGTTTTAAATGAGGTAGCGGTGACGGTTTATTGGTGCTGTGGAGACATTAGCTGTTCAATCAATCAACATGTACCTATTTAGCATCTTTGTAATGCCTCACGATGAACCACGAGCTGCAAAGAGGAGAGCTGGATGTGTGGATGAGGGAGCATTACTGTAGCAATGGGAAGAGCCTGATGGATCCCTGCATCCTGGCTTCCTGTCCCAGTCACTGCTGTTCTGCAGAGCAGTGAACATTTGGCATCAACCCAAAACATTGTAAGATAATTTCTGAAGTAATTCACCATTTCATATGTAGATCCCTGACTCGGGAAATGCTTTCTAGCTGTTATTATAACAGTCACTTGCTGAGTGACTTTGTGCAAGCACTGAGATTCACAGAGTGTGGGTTTCATTAATTTAGAACTAATAACTATCTTAGGACACACAAACACATCCCAGATAGGGACTATGTCATCAATGATGCTGGGGTTAACACTATTTTTCATAGTAACAATTAAAATAGTTATTATATGTGATATGCTAGAATAGACATATATGAACACATTTCATCATCAATAACTTTATAGATATATACTTGATAGATATACACTATTTTTCTCACAATTAAAAAAAAACTCCCACCTACAGAAAGATGAATGAAGTTTCCCAATGCTATACAGCTTTAAAGAGGCAGGAAAAGCTAGACCTCCTGTGATAGGGTCGAAAGTCCCTCCTCAGGACCAGTTTTCTACATTCCTCAGGGCAATGATGCATAAGGACAGATTAAGATTAATTCACTGAGCTTTCCATAAGAAAGAGACCGTCCTATGTCAGATCAGCTGGCTGGGCTGAAGTATGACTTTTCTTGGGAAGACATTAGCAAAAGTCTCTTCACCCCAGATAGTATACTAACAACAGAAGAAACAAAAATGATCTTAGCAAACACTAACTGTGTCAACCAATGAGTTAAGTATAGATAGGAGTGTTATTTACAAGATCCTGGGTGAGTCAAAAACAGCTCCATTGCAGAAGAGCACTCCACAACATGGGAGGTGATAGGTCACAGCATTTGGGATTTCTCCAGTTCTCATATTGCATGGATCTAACAAGCCTATACTCTACATTTTTCAGAATTAACTACATATTGTCATTTTCTAACCATATATATATATATATATATATATATATATATATATATATATATATATAGTGTGTGTGTGTGTGTGTGTGTGTGTGTGTGTGTGTGTGTGTGTGTGTAAAACAAGAAAGAGAAATGTATTATATGTCAACCAGAAAGCATATATATAGTGGACAGTAGCGTGCCTGTGATCTGCCTTTCAGCTGACCAACTTACCTAATGGATCCCTGCATTTAAATCTTTCTTTAAAGTCTTCTAATCAAGGCTCATTATTCCAGAATCCTTAGTGCTAAAGAACAAGTGGTTTTCAACCAGTGGGCTGTGACCCCTTTGGGAGGTAAAACCCCTTTCACAGGGGTTCCCTAAGACCATTTTGCATGTCAGATATTTATGCTACAACTCATAACAGTAGCAAAATTACAGGTATGAAGTAGCAACAAAATGATTTTGTGGTTTGGGGGTCACCACAACATGAGGAGCTGCATTAAAGGCTTGCAATACTAGGAAGGTTGAGAGCCACTCTTCTAGAACTCTCTAACATATCCATGAGCTTCTGCAATACATTCATATGAAAGAAGAGACAAAAGCCCTATTTGTGTTATTCTCTCACTCTGTAAAAAGTCAAATTTAAGATAAGCTTAATATACTAATGGAAGTCTTTTACTTAATTTTTTAAAAGATTTATTTTATTTTTATTATATGTAAGTACACTGTAGCTGTCCTCAGACACTCCAGAAGAGGGAGCCAGATCTCGTTGCAAATGGTTGTGAGCCACCATGTGGTTGCTGGGATTTGAACTTATCACCTTCGGAAGAGCAGTCGGGTGCTCTTACCCGCTGAGCCATCTCACCAGCCCTTTAATTAATTTTTAATTTTGTGCGAATATGCCTATGTCTGTGTATAGGCATGTGGACACAAATACATCATAGTCCATGGAGAGCAGAGCCATCAGATTCCCTGGAGCTGGAGACACGGTGGTTGTAAACCACTTGACATCGGTGCTAGGAACTAAACCTCCGGTCTTCCACAAGATTATGGGCCCTTAACTGCTGAGTCATCTCTCCAGCCCCAATCAGATCCTTCCACATGAAAAGTGGAGAGTAGCATGATGCCTTTGTGAGACAGAGTCAGCTGACTATTGCTGGCTTGGTGATGAACGGGTCTATAAGCCAAAAGACTCAGCTTTGAGAAACAGGAAGTTCTAAGAAACACAAGTTCTGTCTTTGAGCTACCAGAGAGAAACATGACTGTTCTGATGCCTGGGTTACAGCCCACGGAGACCCCTTTCAGACTTCTGGTGCTTCCGAACTAGAAGATAGACTTAAGTCATTAAGTTTGTGATAATCTACATCTGCAACAGAAAACCAATAGAACAGCCTTAAAACTGTTGAATTAAACAAAAAAGAGAGATATAAAGTATGTTTGGAATAAACTGTGAACATCTAGAAGCATTCTGCCCTGAGATTACTTTCTATGTGTGCGGAAATTCTCAATCCCCATTCAAAAATACTAAGATTAGACATTGTAAAATATATTAATATTCTTTAGGTGATAAAAAAGAAAATAAGAAAAAAGGGAAAGAAAGAAAGAAAGAAAGAAATTAAGAAAGAAAGAAAACAGGGGGAATCTGTTCCACACAGCTTAGACAAAGTTACCTGAACTCTCGTCAGGAATAAGTAAAGAATACATCATTTTAATTGAGATTTTAAAAACTAAGATGTTATGTAGGGGTTTACTGGCTTCTCTGTTTTCCATGCTTTGGGGTGAATCTACCATGTATCCACTCAATATGCATTCATACTTGTGCACTCACAGTGAGTACCATTCTGATTCAGCCAGGCCAGAGTCCTCCACAAATAAACCAAGTATAGTGCCTTTGCAGAGGGCACGGGGAAAACAATGATTGAGATATTTCAAATGAAAATAAAACCCAATGAGGAAGCAGTAAGTCAGACAGAACACATAACTTCCCAGCAAGAAAGAAAGTACATGTACAAATCCAAAGGTGCAACCCTGGTGCTTGGGACAGAGCAATAAGGACACTTTCCACCGGATCTTATTAATTCAAGCCATCATAGAAAAAAAAAATGTGGCAGAGCTTATTTTCATGTTTTCCTTCTGAAGACATTACCCAAGTTGTTTAAAATACATGCCATCACATTTGAAACATAGATATCACATGCCATCCGCCACAAAAATATCAAAGTCTTCCATTGGGTTTAGCACGCTCCAAATCTCTGGTAGTTTATCCTCCATGTAAAAACAAGCAAACCAAGAAACAAAACCACTGTGCAGGGAGAGGCGAATATCAGGAACAGGAACGTCAAGAATCCTGGGGAAAATTCATTTGCAGTCCTGTTTGGCAAGATAATATTTAACAAGCTTTTCCATACCCTGCAATGCTGAAGTCTCAATGTTTGGCCTGATCAATTTTCACTTCCTTGTCGTCCCTCTCTTTAGCCAGGCCAATTTACTATGCTGGGCCAGCCTCCAGGCTCCCCTTACATTTTTAATGAGACAGTTGCCTCCCTCCCTGCCTGCCTCTGAGGTATCTTCGATATGCTTGAGTGGCTTCAAGATCTTGTGTGGATGTAGTGGAATTAGGCTGCTGGCTCAGCTCTGCTTAATATATTTGAGTTCGCTTTTGTTTGAGGGATTCATCTTTCTTAAATTCTTGGTGTTCTTCAGCACCTCGGAACCGAACGACATCAGCGCCGCACTTGTCAGTATATCACCCTCTAGACAAATCCTTCTCTGGGGAGAAAACGTAGAGCAATCGCACTCATTAGCTCCTTACATTAAAGGCTTGACAAAAGCCAGGTTGGAGTGTGAAAACTCATTTACACCTGCTGGAAGGGGATCATTAGCCAGCTGAATGATGAGAAGAAGTACAAGTCCCTGCAAAGGTTCAGAGAAGCCCAGACTTCCACGTTGTGAAGCTTTTAATGCCAACAGTGCTGAGCACTTAAGGATTCTGATCCACAGATTTGTTCTGTGGCAAGACAAAAGTGACAGAGTCCTGAGTTACTTCAGAGATTTGTCTTTGCTCTCAGAAGGGTAAGGTCAAGAACGTGCTGCTGATTACAAACCATCCAGGATAAGATCGCTGATCCTATACTAATCTTACCATGCCTTGCTGACAGTCTCCACTGTCATACGGTGTTATTTATAAAATTTCTCCTCTAATTTGTGTGTGTGTGTGTGTGTGTGTGTGTGTGTGTAGGAGTTAGAAGACTATATGGTACAATGTTTGCTTTATTGATTATTTATGGATTTTTGTGTGTATGGATGAAGGGGGAACACATATGTGGACCTATACATACCATGGCATGCATGTGGAAGTCACATGACAGCGCTCTGGAGTCCAGGCTTCTTTCCATGTGTGTGTAGGTGTGGTCCAGTGATGGAACTCAGCTCCTCGGGCTAGCACAGTAGGCTCTTTATTTGCTGAGTCACCTTACCGGCTATAGTTGGATTTTTAATGAAACTAAAGATACTCAGTTAAGTACAAAGAAAACAGTTAACTGAGGGCTCTGTAGGAAAGGAACCCGTATAGTCCAACACTGTGGAAAGATCGCAGAAGAACCAGAATTAGACCCTAATCTGTAGGAACCTGATCACTTAAGTTTGTGGAGAAATGGAAGAAGAGATGCAAGGCCACCAGGGGAAGAGAGGATGAATTGTGAAAAAGGAGAGCTGGGATCAGTAAAGAAAACCCCAGCTCACAGCGAGATTTTGCCTGGAGTCCCTCTCTCCATGGTTATGGGTGTGTCCCTCCTTGCATTCCTGGAGTCTCGACTGGGGTGACAAACTTCTACAACTCTTGGCCAATGCTTCAAAGACAAAACTCCCCAGAGCCAATCCGGTTCATCTCCACACGCTACATGGCTCTCACAAGTCTCTCTTTCACAAAGAGCACTTTTTTTTTCGTCTTGTATTTTCAGAATTAAGCTTTTTTCTCTAAAGTATGGACATAAAATCGTCAAGTCATGGACTATGAGGGATACCAAAGACATCATTCTAAACCAAAAGCCAAGCAAGCAACTTCTATTGTCACGTGATAATCAACACTATGTTTTGCCTTTCTAGAACTTATTTCCTTGCCTGTATGCAGAAATGATTCTACATTCTAATAGTTCAGAACACTCTCAACTATTTAATGTCTCTTCCATTTTGTGATGTATAGCCAGAACAAGGGTGTTCATTTTACTCCGGCATTTTAGAGATAACATTTTATTTATTTCTTACTGAGCCTTGGGAGTGACCATTATTCTAATTTTCAGGCAGAATATTTTGGAGAAGATTAGATCATGAAAGGTTAATGGGTGATTTTTTTTTTTCTAACAGAGACTATGGCACAGTATGCACTAAACATGACATCACACCTGCTCATCTTACTCACACAACAACCACCAAAGATGCCAACCCCAGCCTCTTCACAACTACTAAAGGGAGAAGGAAGACCTTGGAACAACAGTTCTCAAGGTGTGCCTCGATGGCAGACTCTTCCATCCCCAAGACTACTTTAAGATTCCAGGGGCCTAAAATCACATTGACAATATAGTGATAGGACTTTCCTTTAAGTTGTAGAGATGTGATGATATAGCTGTTCTTAAAGCTAATCTGATAGTATATTTTTGTGATTTTTTTTTCTTTTGGAATATCTTGAGCTACTTTTGTACGTAGCAGACATTGGCCGATTTGTCTCATACTCAGAGAAGTTTTTTATGTCTCTCTTAATGAATCTTGTGATAATAAAGAGTTTATTATTATTATTATTATTATTATTATTCTCTCATACAATTCCAACAGCAGCATTCCCTCCCTCCACTTCTCCTATTCCCCACCCCCACCTTTTCTCTTCCCCACTGTTTCTCTTTTCCCTTCAGAAAAGAGCAGGAATCCCAGGAATATCTACTGAACAACATAGAATAAAGGATGCAATAAAACTAGGCACAAACTGTCATATAAAGGCCAGACACAGCAACCCAGTAGAAGGAAAAGAGACCCAAAAGTAGGTAAAAGATTCAAAAATATCTCCACTACCACCAAACCTAAGAATAATAGAAATAGAAGAATAAGAAGAATCCCAGCACAAAGGCCTGGAAAACATTTTCAACAAAATAATAGACAAAAATTTCACTAACCTAAAGAAGGACATACCTATAAAAGTACAGGAAGCTTACAGAGAACCAAATAGATTGGACCAGAAAAAAAAATGCCTACATAATAATCACCACATAATAATCAAAACAATAGACATACAGAATAAAGAAAGAGTATGAAAAAGCTGAAAGGGAAAAGGGGCAAATAACATAAAGGCAGGCCTATAAGAATTATGCCAGATTCTTCAATGGAGACTCTAAACATCAGAAGGGCCTGAACAGATAGCTGTCCTATAGATGCTATGAGACCACAGATGCCAGTCCAGACCACTATAAAGGGTCCTTACCACCAAAAAGTTTGGGAATTCTAATGTAGAACAAATAAAACCGTGTCATATGTCATTAAACACATGCTGCTACAACATAACACCAAATATGTGGATAACATAGGTGGCTTCTATACAACAGACATCTATTTCTCAGAACTTTGCATGCTGGGGATTCCAAAGTCACTGCCACAGCAGAGATGGTGTTTGATGGGGGTTTCCTGTAGTTTACAGATAAAAATCCATCCATACTCTCACATGGTAGGGAGTAGGTCTTTGGGGGTATATGTACTCATTAATAGCAGCTCTATTCACATGAATTAATGACACCCCCCAGGACCTCAATTCTGAATACTATAATCTTGAAAGTTAAGATTTCAATATATAAGTGGGGGATAGTCACAGTCAAAGCATCACAGCTGAAGAGTAATTGAAAGCAGCCCTTATAAAAGGCCTCAGAGTAGGCTTAGATGTCTCAAAACATACTTTAGCACAGTTCTTAAATGCTTGAACCTCTCTTCTAGCCCATTGACCAAAGTTAGAGGAGAAAGATTGTTAATAGGACAAGGGGGTTGTGGACATGTTCAGAAGTAGTTCTTTGGAGGCGATAGCAATCTTCATGGCCAGGCTATCAGCAGTGCAGTCCAAAACATCAAACACAAATCAGTAGCAGCAGCCCAGTCCAATATAAAAACAATAAACGTGAATCAGTAACACTGGCTAGATCCAGAAGAAACTGAGAGGCTCTGTCAAATTGGCAGGAGTCTGTGGAAATGACAAAAAGCAGCCAAAATATCACAAGAAGTTCTCTCAACGAAGTCATGACAATCAAAGATAAGTGAAGACTAGACCAGGGAGGCCTTGCAAGGTGGACCAATGCAATAGCATCTCTCACTGTCTGTGGGTTATATTTATATTCCTTCTAAACATCATGTGTTCTCTCAAGTGTTTGCTCCAGCAAAACATATGTCCCCTCACAAGAGAGCTTCCAGAAAAACACCACATGTCTGTTTTCAGCAAAACATCAACTCATTAGACAGTTTCCAGACAAACAGCACATAACACAACGGAGTCTCCAAAGAAACCAGAAATTTCCACTTCACCTCAGAAGCCTCAAAATAGCTTGAAGCCACTGGGTACCCATATTTTATTCCTAAAAGAGACACAGGTATAATATGTAGTAGCTTTGTGGGCTTACATCTGTAAGTTGTGTGTTCTGTATCCCGATTTATATCCCATAAAGTACCACGTCTTAACGATGTACAGTTAATTTACTGCTAAAAGCAAAAGGCAAAACCATCAGAAATTAAAATGTTAAACCATCACTGATTGTAAAAACATATGGATTCATAACATTTTAAATATCAGCCTTAGCTTTAAAGATGAATGATATGAAGCACATGGAGTCAATAGAAATGTCTCTTCTGTACCCAGTAAATAGTTGGTCCTCTCTTTTTCTTTCATCGCAGTGATAAGGAAACTGGTACTGAAGATAACCTGCATGTAACTGCTTCAGTTATGTGGATTCTGTGCATGCACACACACACAAATGCTGCTGAGCTGGTTTCAGTTTACTAGTCTGCAGTTTAAAACTCCAATTTTTAATCCTCACAATTAACCCACTGCACAAAACTAACAGTTATTTCAACTCTTTCAGAGACTTGGGAAATTTCAAAGATATTTATTTGGATCTAGCCAACTCTGTGGTTACAGTCTTGTCATAATTTCTCTTCATTGGCCTAAGAGGTACATGCTGTGATCCCCACCCCCTTTTACTTTAGCACCTGCTATCAAACTCACTTGCAATGTTTCTCTCAGGTTAGAAAAATTTGACCATTGGATTGACTTCTTGGATGGGACCTCTGTGAGAAATCTGAAGCCCCATTACTTGATGTTTCCCTGTCCCACAAAACCATATAGCTATGTGTAGCAGTGTGCAAGTTTACTATTTCCTACCTGTCCCTTTCACCTATGCAGAAATCCCTGTGTACATTTCACCCCTCATCTGTCACACTACTTGGAATGACTTTATATCAAGAGTAAANCTTCTTGGATGGGACCTCTGTGAGAAATCTGAAGCCCCATTACTTGATGTTTCCCTGTCCCACAAAACCATATAGCTATGTGTAGCAGTGTGCAAGTTTACTATTTCCTACCTGTCCCTTTCACCTATGCAGAAATCCCTGTGTACATTTCACCCCTCATCTGTCACACTACTTGGAATGACTTTATATCAAGAGTAAATTTAGCTCATTTTGTGTTTGACATTTGTTTTTGAGACAAGGTTTCTCTGTGTAACCCTTTTCTCAAACTTGTTCTATAGACCAGGCTAGCCTAGATCTCACAGAGATCCACCTGCCCCTGCCTCCTGAGTGCTGGGATTAAAGACATGCACCACTACAGCCAGGCTCAGCTAGTTGTTCATAAAGCCCATGGTGCACTCATGGCCATAGCCTTTGTAGCTCCTTTTCCACTCCTTCCTTTTTTTTTTTTTTTTTTTGAACGTTGGCTTTTTAACGCATCTCTGTAGCAACTCTTGGATTCCCATGACCACTGAGAGAAGAGAGGTGAGGTCTCATTTAACGCTTCTTCTATTACACCACCCTAATAAAAGCTAGTCCTACCCTCCTTGTTACTGAGTTAATGACACAATTTTCTTCCTGAACCAGCAATCATTCAGCTCAAACACAGACCCAGCAGAGCAGCTGAGGGCAGTAGAAGGGCTGCCCAGAAGTCTCTAAGAGACCAGTTTTTACCGCAAGTTAGCAAGCATCTGCTGCATACAGCTTGTCTCACACATCATAACAATCTCAGGAAAGGCTGGGCAGGAGCGGGAGTCTGACAGGTCTGTGTTTCTTTTGGTTGAATAACCACTCCTGTCATGGTTAATTGGAGAACAAAGGGAAAAGGCTGCTTTCCAGATGAACAACGAAGAAAAGTTACCTAGTAGAAAAAATATGTCTTTTATTTCTTCTCCCAGAGCTCTTGATTGTCAACCCAGGCACCAAGCTTACTTCTTCCGAGTTGATAGAAGGGAAACCGAGAATTGGAACTAGAAGGCAATACAGTTTCCTGACAATGTTTCTCTTAAAGGACTTTTGGGAAAGTGCTACTTAGGACAGCAAGGATGGAGGTGTTCCAGAAAAGGGAGAGAAAGAGGGGGTCTGAAAATTTTTTTGTAAGCTCTCAATATGCCTTCACGAGAGATGTATGCTATTTGAATCCCATAAAGAGAACAAAACTATTCTGAACCAGGCTTAACCATAAAGGTCTCAGCAAAGACTTGGTTGCCAGGAACTGAGCCTCTTGGATGCACACATGTCACACACGTGAATTTCATGTGCTAATGCACGCACATGAACATTTCACACTCGTGACTATCATATATTCACATGACTATCATATATTCACACATGTATGCGTGTACATTTAAGTTGAATCTGAATGTTGTTTTTAATTTCTTGTACAAAGCAGAAGGAATAGTACTCAAAAAATGTAAATGTGAGAAGTCACAGGATTAAAAAAAAAAGACAAAACTTAGGAACTCTAATACCCTTGCTGTTTGCTTAGACTATGGATAAGCAATAAAACCAATAATATTTAAGTCCCTATATTAGAACTCTCGATGGTGTTGAGCATTCTCTTGGCTCTTTACAAAGGAATTTAAAAAGAACTTTGTCTCGTGTGACCTTATTAGGACCCCAAAACAACTCTGTAAAATTGTTCTTCGATATCTCAAATTTTACAGAGTAAGAGCTGGACACATAAATAATTATAAGTGATCCACTGACAGGTAGGTAGCCAGTCACTGGCAAAGTGCAAACTAGGGTTACGAATTCACCATATTTTTTTATCTTAATTGACTCATTAAATTACACAACACGCTTCCAGTCTAGGCAACTTTACTTTGTGATTCTCAACACATTTATGGTAGAGGACTTATTGCATCAATTCCCCCTTTAAGAATAAGCAACATAGTATTAAACAGCAAATAAATATTTGTTTGTTAAGGTAATCAATATATTTGGCATTTATTGAGAAGTGTCTTAATATTTATTCATACACATTTTTCGTGTCCTTCAACACTTCCATTGTCTGATTTTCATTTTATAGGAGAAGAAAGCAAGGTTTAGGACAATAGGAAACTTTCCCCATCATTTAATAAGAATATTGCAGACTGAGTTAAATCCATATTTCTCTCATCCCTATACCTATTATCCAATCTTTAAACCCACATTATCCAGTCCAATAGCCCTGGCAACATGTAGCTTCTGGTTACTTAAACGGAGACTAGTCTACATTGCCAGATGCTACTTAGTATAAGATAGGAACCCAGACTTTGCACAATATGAATGACTTATGTGAACTCTATTATAATAATTTAATTTTATTACAGATTGAGCATTAGGTTAGGAGCTGAATTTTAAATAATACATCATTAAAATCAATTGTGCTTCTATTCCTTAATTTCAAACCTTAAAACTGCATGTGTGCTTGACATCTGTATGATACATTGTATTTCTGATGATGTTCAACCATCTCAGATATCCCAGAACACAGACCATTCTCTAGTGTCTAAGTCACTTGAAATACACCTCACAAAATGTATTCATTACTTCCTTACATTTGCTCCTGATATGTCTCTGAAGGACTTTAGCTATAAACATATTTCCTGTTTGTTTTGTTTTGTTTTACTCAATTTGGGGATCAATCCTCATTCTCATTATCTTTGGAACTGCCTGCACATATTTTTTTTCAAGTTTAACTGATTATCATAAACATGGCTTTTATATATCTACTGTAGCATCAACGACACATTAGGGTAGAGTTTGTTACAGTGAAAAAGTACCCCAAAATTTGACAGAAGTTTATGTCTCAGAGGCATGTGCAGAAATCGTCTGCAGAGCAGTGCTTTGCCAAATGTTGGCTCACTGTGTAAAGCTAGCATTTCCATAATAACACAGCTTTCTCAAATTGCCATTAAAAGGGAATCATACCATATTAAATATTCCACTTAGAAATGATATTTGTCTTTTCCAGACTCCTGGTTACAGATAGCCCATAGCTGGGCTTAGATTTGAAGCAACGATGGGGACGAATGCTGGGGATCTAAGGTAGATGAAAATGGACCATTGGTGGATGCTTATAATGGAGATAGCCTTATGTGAAACATTTTAAATTCTCAGTACTGCCTTCTAAAGTGACTGTGGATGCTATTTAAACAGAGGAAAGGGAGCAAAATAAGTTGCCTAAATTCACAGTGAGCCAATTGTATCAAGGCTTGCTGAGTAACCAGATGTCTCTATTTTCAAAACTTGCAACTTTCTAGATTCCTCCGTCATTTTTTCATCTAGCAATAATAATTATTCCTTCTGCAGGACACTCATTGACATTCAGAGCAAATTTATATCACGTAGGATTAATGGTCCACTATTAATTGTCTGTGTTGTTGGCACTCCACTCATACTCCGCCATGCTAAAGGGAAACGAACCCCTTCCTATGCTGTGCCTTGAAGAATTCACAGTACATATTTGTGGCTTATAAAATAGCATGTCATCAAATGAGAGTGTTGAATCATTTTCCAAGGAAATCCAAAGATACTATTCAAATAGATGAAGGTAATTCTGTAGACTTAATATGACTCCATGTTCTTGTCACACAAACGGTCAATTTTATATGACAATTATAAAAGGAGAAGTCTCTTTTAATCATGTTTTCATTAAGAAAATAAAGACATTGAAGGAGAAACTATGCAAGCAAAAGGGGTCATTGACACCCCCATCAAGTCTGTGGAGCCCAGGAATCCCAAACTCCCCTGCACAGATAAATTTCTTCTTAGCTTCTTAGCTCACACATCTGAGCTACTTCCTTTGTGCTGCGATGGTTGTTAGGGTTCCATTGCCCCAAAGATCTCATGGTCTGAAAAGATGGCAATGATAAAAATCTGACCCTTTCCAGAAAGTCCTCCTCTAGGAAATCTTTCCCTGGGACCCACAAAAGAAGAGCAAGGCTATCAAACAACTTTTAGTAGAGCACAAAAGTAGCATGAGCAAGAGAGTTCTTTGGCCAGGCATGGTGGCACATGCCTGCAATCACAGCACTGTGGATGTAGGATAAGGAATATCTGGATTTCAAGGCTTGCTTCCACTATATAGTGAGTGATACAGAGGCCAGCATAGGCTCCATGTGTTCCTACCTAAACAAAAAACAAAAACAAAAACAAAAAACCAAAAGAAAAACAAAGAGCTTTACAATCCTACAAGTATAAAGAAAATGCATATAGTCCCAGAAAATTGTTTTTCTGTTTTGTTTTGTTTTGTTCACTGCAATGAGTGTATGGCACACCAATGAACAGTGAAATTTGTCTCAGAGTGTGAGGGGTAAAAGGGAAATGGTGCAGTCTTTGTACTTCTGTTTGGTTATTGGAGGAAGTATTTAAGACTGTCATTTTGGTCTTCATGTGGTGTTGCAAAAATGTACAGGAGAAGTCTATGACTGGGTATGCTGAAGGTTTTTACCTTTATAGCAGAGGAATGAGGCTGGGCTACCCATAAATAAAGCAACACTCAATCTTACTGTCTGAGAGAGAGGGAGATGCTTGAGTTGAGATTTAGACACTGGTCCTTGCTTATGCTGTGACTCATGCAGGACACACACACACACACACACACACACACACACACAGAGAGAGAGAGAGAGAGAGAGAGAGAGAGAGAGAGAGAGAGAGAGAGAGAGAGATTACCTCATTCCACCATGGTCTCAAAGTGAACTTATGTTGAGTTCTATGAAATTATAGATGTCCATAAAACAAAAAGAGCACCATAATCGAGAGGTCTATGAGATCTAGTCCATAACTCACCAGCATTTGATCACAATACTCCATTTCCATCTCTCCTCCCTGCTAAGAATATACTTACTGCATGAATTCAACAAAATGGACTTAACAAAATTCAGTTCCACCCCTTAAATTAGGGTATCAGAAATTAGGGTATGTCTTAGACAGTCATTCTGAAGGAAGATTAGCTGAGATATGTGTAATGTTTCCTCCCTTTGAACTGTGTTATTTCAGAAAGGTTTCAAAATTACTGAGCCTTAATTCCCTTATATGTAAAACAATAAATTTCACATGATATTAGGTGGAAAGAGGATCTAAATTGGAGGTCTCCATCTAGTCACTCCCTTCAAAGCTCAGAACCCAGCAGAAGAGAGAGAGGAGAGATTGTAGGAGTCAGAAGGGATGGAGGACACCAGAACATGGCCCAACAAATCAACTAACCAGGGCTCATATAGGCTCATAGAGACCGAAGTGCAAGCAAGGGGCCTGCATGAGTCTGTTCCAGGTCCCCTGCATATATGGTATGGCAGTTAGCTTGGCGTTTTTGTGAAATGCATAACCATGGAAGCAGGTATTTCTCTGACTCTTTTGCCTGCTCTTGGGACTCTTCTCCTACTAGGTTGCCTGGTACAGAATCAATATGAGGGCTACTGCCCTGTCTTATTATTTTGGCATTTTTGATTGTTGTCTGGGGGGTGCTCTTTTCTGAAGGGAAATGAATGGGGTGTAGATATGGGAAAGAGGAGAGGCAGGGAGACGCTTGGAAGAGTTGGGAAGGGGAGGGGAGACTGGTCAGGATGTATTGTATAAAAAGGAATCTATTTTCAACTAAAGATAACATAAGAATTACATGCTATATTGTATAAACAAAAAGTATATCTGTCACATGGGAAATTTCCAGTGAATAATGGATATCACTTATTGTTTTAATCAATGTTTTCATCTCTGTGGGAAAAGTACAAAGCAAAATCAAGTTAAGGTAAGAAGGATTGATTCCGGTCCATGGTTGTAGGGGTGAAAGAGTTCCATTATAACCTTAAACCATGAATAGCATATCTTCCCTCTCTTGAAAGCTCCCAACTATGACACCTTACTAACTTCCCAACCTCTTATGGATATTCCAAATTTTAAAAAAATATATGTCTGAGGAATGAAAGTTAACCTGGACAAATGAGAGAAAACATGTGATATCCGTCTTTCTGGATCTAAGTTACCTCACTCAGAATGATGTTTCTAAACTACCTCCATCTTCGTGTGACTTTTATCATTTTATTTCTCTTAATAGCTGTGTAACATTTCTGTAGTGAGAGTTTTGGCTTCTTTAAAAACCCAGTTATGTTATGTTATGTTAATATGTTTTTGTTTTAATTATAGGTATGAGATAAGAGGGTGCTACACAGCAGGTGATTATGATTTGCCTTGTGCCCTGTTTAGGGTGGGATCTTTGCCAGCTGCAAATAGCTTAACTCTGGGGACTCTGAAGAGGGGATAAATGGGAGAACACCAAGAGGGCCTATGCGGCTGGGGCTCCACTGGATGCTACTGCTGGTTCATTCTCCTGCTGGTTCGTCTTGCTGCTGGTTCATCCTGCTGCTGGTTAGTCCTCCTGCTGGTTCATCCTCCTGCTGGTTCGTCCCGCTGCTGGTTCATCCTGCTGCTGGTTCATCCTCCTGCTGCTGGTTCATCCTCCTGCTGGTTCATCCTCCTGCTGCTGGTTCATCCTCCTGCTGGTTCATCCTGCTGCTGGTTCGTCCTCCTGATGGTTCGTCCTCCTGATGGTTCGTCCTGCTGCTGGTTCATCCTGCTGCTGGTTCATCCTCCTGCTGGTTCATCCTCCTGCTGCTGGTTCATCCTCCTGCTGCTGGTTCATCCTGCTGCTGGTTCATCCTGCTGCTGGTTCATCCTGCTGCTGGTTCGTCCTCCTGCTGTTTGCTGTTGCGTTTGCTGTGTTGCTGGGTTGCTGGTTGCTGGACTGCTGAATATCCTAATGATGAAGATTAAATTTGCATCAAGAAACACAATGTCCCTAATCACCAGGAAGTAGCCTATAGAAGTCTATGTTCCCTTTCCCATCTAACCTTTCTCTCCTACCTAGCATTGGAAAGTTGTAGGGGATTAGGATGGAATAAGTGTTGGAAAGAAGGTAGAACTATAAGAACCTAATAAAATAGTATACTACTACTACTACTACTCATAATAATAATACATTTCATTATATATACACTCATTTTTATTATTCCTTCAAACATTGATAGACATCTGAGTTGTTTCCATTTCCAGGTTATTGTGAAATAATAGCAGCAATGAACATGAAGAAGTGTTTTTGTAGGAGAAGATGAAATCCTTTGCGTATGCTCAAGAGTGGGATATCTGAGCCATGTGTTAGACCTATTTCTAGCTTTTTGAAGATCCTCACACTGATTTTTATAGTGGCTATACCAGCTTGTACTCCTACCAACAACAGGTAAGTGCCTTCCCACTTTCCTACACCCTAGGCTAGCAATTCTCAATTGTGCTTTGAACCTGAAACATTCTGACTGGGGTAAGATGACTTAGGATAGTGAATATTTTTAAAAATAATTCTCAGCCATTTATTTTTCATCTTTTGAAACTCTTTAGTTAAACCTGTCAGAAACAAACACCATCATCAACATACCAAACAGTATATTTTGTGGTAATTCCAAATCCAGTCAAGTTGACAAATATGGTTAACTAACCCACTAAAGAAATAACTGACATATACTGCATTAAATATTTCATCTTCGTAAAAATAAAAAATAAGCATCAATGAACATGTGATAACTGACAGAGAAAGCTTGTCTTTTTATGCATAAGAATATTTGGTACCTTAGAAAAAATAAAATAAAATAAAATAAAAGAGTAGATACTACACAACTCCATATTTATGAATGACTTACCTATTAATAGACTCTTGATGATCAAGACTATTGTATTGACTAGTAGGCCTTTTCATAGACTAATCAAAGTGTTATATTTCTCTTGCTATAAGATAAATATTCACATTCTTCAGCCATTTACTTTATCAGGTTGTTGATTTCTCCCTATATTACCATATCAAAAGTGAATGATTGGAAAGAGGACATACTGGTTGCTTTCTCTCAATAGTTTCCATAGTGACGTACTGGCAAGAAAAATAAAATTATCAGACTACATGACACCTACTTTAGAGTTCATGTCATGTATAAAATATGATAATAAAATTAAAAACATCATAATCCTAAAAGACGTGTACTGGCCAAGAGGAGCCAACCTTGAATTTGGGCTGCAATTATCAAGTAGCATGAGCCAACAAAAGTGTACTCCTCTGGGCTGTCTGGTTTTCTCTGACTTGCTCTGAGAGCTGACAAATATGTTATGAGCCATTAAAAACTCTTTAGTTGGTCATACATAAATTATGGCCCTAATTAGTTCAGTTCAGTTCTGATATGGATGGTTTGTGAGGCACCAGACAAAAAAAGGACCAACACCTGCCTGACTTCTCAATGAGTTCATGTTAACATACTGGCAGCAGGGCAAATATCTCAATTACACATTCCAGTAGCATTAAAAGTATGTAGTGTGAATTCTATATGGTGACTGTGAGGGCCAAAGATTTAGGAGTGACATCAGAGTCTGTGGAATCCCAAAGGATTATTATATTCTTCCTGAGTCTTGCTTAAAGACAGAAAGAATGTTTTCTAAAAATATATTTTTAAACGATTGTCATATCATACAATCAATATGTACTTAATATAGTGAACTGCAGCCATAAGTTGAAAAATTAAAATATGAATAAGACCCCATGGCATCACATTCTCTTTCATGCTGTACTTCCAAGTTTGGTCAGTTGTCTTGAGTAACATATTTTGATCCCTCCTTTCTCTGCAGAATTACCTTAGTCCAAAAAGGATCTGTCTTTATGGTCCCCTCTGCAGATGCCCCTCTCACTTTTTCCTCACTAATCACTAAGTCCATGAAAAAGATTTCTTCAATAACAATGATAGAAAGACAGGAAAAACACACTAATTTATTAAATAAACTTTACAGGACATTGGAACCTTCCAAAATGGAGTCAAAAAGGCAATGAGGATGTGCAAGTTTGACCGAAAAATGGGTAGCAGAGAAACATTGTCCTGAACAGAAGAGGTAGGGCTTAATGGTGTCCACTCCCACGAGTCCATAGAATATGCAGGATGTGTGGTTGTCATACCATTAAATTTATATCATAAATTGAGTAAGAAACAACTGAAAAAAAAAAACAGTTAGTGCAGATCCTTATCTCTGGCCTCATATTTTTAGAGAAAAAAGGCATTGATTTCCATCAATACAAGAAGGTATCTGGTGAGTAAAGGCCATCGTACTTCATTTCAGGGGGAGGATTAGAAATCCATTCCTCAGTCATATAGCCTGCTTCCAGGGAGTAAGGCAGTCAGTAACCTTATTTGTGTAGTTTTCTCAAAAGCTAAAGTACCGTTCTTTGGAATACTGCATCCTGAGTCAATTCATCTCCACATCTTGGTCAAATACAAACTGGCACCAGCAAAAGACTGAGGGAGAAACTTGTTGGCACATTCTATGCTTCCGGGTTCCTCACCGGGGGGAAAAAAGGAAAGCTACTCTCCAATTCATACAGCATTCTTACCTACCTGCTTTGACCCTGACTTTTCTTAAATTATCTCTATATTTCTATTTGATGAAAATCTTTAAGAAATATTTCTCAGGAACCCCACTTTAGAAAATAAGTTTGAATATTGTTTGTTTGTTTTTTTTATATTTATGTGTTTGGTCTAAAAAATTAAAGTATTTGGATAAAGGCATCTTTACATTAGGCATTGAGTTACAAGATGATACTTTTTCTCTTTTGGAGGTATTATTTTTTACTTTTTTAAATTTACCTACATTTCAAATGTTATCCCTCTTACTAGTTAAACCCCCATGCTTTCCCCCATTTCTGCTGCTCCTATGAGGGTGCTCCCCCCACTTACCCACCCACTCCTGCCTCGGAGCCCTAGCATTCCCCTATGCTGGGTCATTGAACCTCAATAGGAGCTCACCTCCCATTGATGTCAGAGAAGGTAATCCTCTGCTTCATACACAGCTGGTATCAACATCTTCTTCATCCCACATGAATCCTTAGCACAGGCTTCAGACTGCAGACCAGGATCCCAATCTGACTAAACAAATGTATGTTGTCAGGAAACTCATTCAATGTGATAGTAACCCTTCTGAGATTATAGACTATCTTAGGATAGATAACATGGGCACATGGGGCACACTGAAGGATTTGAAAGTTAAATATGTAAACATGTAGGGACATGTTGAATAGACATTGCATATAACATCCTCATATGTATCCTCATATGGTTCCACAGATTATCTTTTCCTTTTTCATTCTTCTGTCTTAATCAAGACGAAGGAAACTAGAAATAACAAAACACAGTACCAACTTGACACAGTCATTGTGGCAGACAATAAGCTTTGTCAAAAAATCTCCCTAATAATGGAAAAACACATCATATAGCCTTTGACACTGAAAGTTGAGAATGTGAGAACCAGGGCTGACAATATCTATACCTCCTGTCCAAAGGACTAAATACTCCTAATGCTCTTTTTCTCACCTCTATGGGCAGTGGGCACACACAAGATGAACATACATAAATGCAGGCAAAAAACACACATGCACACACATGCATACAGAAACACACTCATCCATACATAAAATAAAATGAATCTTTAAAATATTCTAAAGATATGCCAGCTTTACCAGTTCATCAATTTTGGTTTTTAATCTTACAGATGAAGTTAAAATTTATCTGTTGCTGTTTCTCAACAGAATCTAACTCACTACAATGTAAACATCAAAAGGATTTAGGCAAAATATTCCTGTCCTCCTAGTAGGTGTCTAATAAAGGAAGCAGTGTCTAAATGATAACTAAAATATTAATGAGTAACCCGTAAGTGTACTTCTTATTCCATGAAACAGATATTAATGAGTATTTCTTAGTTAGCAAACAGTATATTGAAATTTAGAACTGTGCTCTCAACCTAGAAAGGAGATTGACAAGTAGTTATTTGGTTTTTATAGAGGCATGTACAAGTTTCAAGGTACCTTGTAACAAGTTGGTCCTGGAAGTGTGTGTGGGTGATAGGTTCAAAAAAAAATGCAGTGGTATTATCATCAATGGAAAGACATAGAGCATTATGCTGTCATGGTCTCATGGAGGAGACAGAAACACCCAATCCAAGCCGTAAAACAGAGCAGTAATATGCCAAATGTGCTTTGAAATCTTGAGTAGTGTGGACAAGGGAATGTCACAGAGATAGATTTGCAGTTATAAAGCATCAAGACACATTTAAGACATATGGATTGCTCTTTTCAGGTAAGGTGTGAAACATAGGTATCAATGACAAGAGCTCAAGAAATATAGGGAAGAAGGAATTAAATCATGAAACCTTATCTCTACGGTTTAGAAAATTTAATTTTTTCTTATAGACAACAGGGAACAAGTGGAAGGATTTTAGCATAAAGGCAGTATGCTGAGGTTGTATATACATATGCACCCACATATATACAGATGCAATCGATAACATGAGATGATGTCCTGATTAGCATTTTTGTCAATGTGACTCAAGTCAGGGTCATCTGAGAAGAAGGAATTTCAACACTGAAAATGTCTCCATCAAATTGGTCTGCAGGCAAGTCTATGAGACATTTTCTGGGTTAGTGACTGATGTGGGAGGGCCCAGCTTAATGTGATTGTTGCCACCCCTAGTAGACAGATGGCCTTGTGTTTAAGACTCCAGTAGGAAGAAGATAATATTTTATGTAAGACATGACTACATTAAAACATCACATAACTATTCAAATGAAAACACTTAAAAAAGAAGTTACAAATCAGAGTCTTTGAAGAGATTTTTAAAAATCAAGCAAAGGAAGAAGGACCAGGATTCCAAGTTATAACGAACTACAAAACCAGTAAAAGGATAACCCAAGGGAGAAGTGGACAGACACTGATGAGCCATCACAAATGGATGGAAGGATGCAACACAGAGATGACATACAAGAGGCTTCAACTGAAATGTTTTCAGCTGAAAACTCTGAAATAATACAGTAAAGTATTAGGCCTGATAAAACAAAACTAAGTTGAGAAACACAGGCATCTGTCATTATTTTTATCTGTAAGACATCTATCAGCTGGTGATGTTATACCAATAACTCAAAGAATTTTACTAATGCAAACCCTAAATAGCTCTCACTAAAATTTATGAAATATTATATATGATACATATTATATATAAATATACATACATTACATATAAATATAAATAAATTATATATAAATATATCATTATATATAATATATATTCAAATATTTTTTTCCTAAACCTTATAAGACAGGCACTAACTTATTGTTACCTCCGTTGTATCCTTAAGTGACTTGAGTGCTGGGATTTAACCTCGGTCACACTCAGGTACCCTGATCTGAATCCTCTCTTTTCTCAAACATGAACAGTTCAAACACCCTAGAGCCTCCACATCTACATTAAATTGGCTGACTTTAAAGATGTATTTACGTTGTCCTTAGTAGCAGTCATATTCTTCAAACATAAAGCCTTCATCTCAGACATCATTTTCTGCAATCCATATCCTCAGTACTGATGCATCCAAAAACATCAATATTAATTCCTACTTTAAAGTCGTCCTGACAAGAAGCCTTCATTTCATACTCATTTACTAGAATTTTCTTGCTTTGATGTTAACATAATTACCAAATATTCTGTTCATCTTGTGATACATTTTACTAGTCCTAAAGATCAGAGGTTATAGGTAATACAGGGAAGCAAGAAGCTTTGAAAACAAAAAGCCAAAGTGGCCATGTTGGCATCATCCTGTATCTCTAAGAGGTGATGGTTTTACCATGGATATATTCTTTATTCCTTCTTTACTTATGGAGGTAAGACTGTGGAGGCTTAAACAGGGAGAGTGAAACTTTACCATGCCACTTTGCCTTCACACTAAGAAACTAAACAGATTACAAAACTAACCATTTTCTTAGAGCAGAGCAAATAAGTAAAAGCCTTTGTTTCTGATGAAAAATTCTGTAAGCTTTGCCTAAATAAAAAAAAAATTGTTATTTAAAGGGGGATGCATAAGAATGTGTGAAGCTGAATCAAAAGGACGGACCAACCAGTGATGGCGGCTGCCAGAGATCCCTCCCATAATCAGCCACCAAAATAAACACTATAGCATATGCCAGCAAGATAATGCTGAAAGGGACCTGATATAGCTGTCTTGTGGGAGGCTATACCAGTGCCTGGTAAACACAGAAGTGGATGCTCACAGTTAGCTATTAGTTGGAACACAGGACTCCCAAGGTAGGAGCTAGAGAAAGTACCCAAGGAGCTGAAGGGGTCTTCAACCCTCTAGGTGTAAGAACAACATGAACTAACTAGTTCCCCCTGCGCTCATGTCTCTAGCTGCATATATGGAAGAAGATGGCCTAGTTGGCCATCATTAGGAGGAGAGGCCCTTTGGTTATACAGTCTCTATATGCCCCAGAACAGGGGAATGCCAGGGCCATTACGTGGGAGGGGGTGGGGGGGGAGCAGGGCGGGGACGCGGGAGGGTAAGGGAAAATCTCTGGATAACATGTGAAATGTAAAGGAAGAAAATATCTAATACAGAGAAAAAAAAAAGAATATCTTGACACTCAAAATTTGCGAGGAAATTAAAATGTGATTCTATTGAGTTTTGATTCATCTTAAAAGCTCAATAACTTGTGAATATTGTTAAAAACCATTCCATATCTTTACAAAAGACAGCCTTTTCAATATCTGGATCTTCCATAATGATTTCACAAATTTAACATTTTTAGAAACAGTGCTTTATGCCAAGAATGACTGTCAGTTCTCCCACGGCCAGACCATTCAATCTACAAGCAATGCCCATAATATTTGGGGAAGGCAGAACTCAATTTGTAAGAGAGTTGACCTGTAAAATATGCATACATTACTCCTCATTATCATTATATTTTTGAAAATTTTAATCTTTTATAAAAATCATTTTGTTTAGGGGATTAAAGTAGATACATGTTAGTACAAGCATCCACAAAACCCAGAAGGCTTGTTAGATCCTCTGGAATTGCAGTAGGAGGCAGTGATACACCACCTGATCTCATTGCTAGGAACAGAACTCAGGTCCTCTACAAGACCAATGCCCTCTTAACCACTGAGCCATCTCTCCATCTCTTCCTCCTTTTTTATCTCTGTTTTCCGCAACATTGACATGAATGTGTTGGGACACGAATATACTTTGGATTCTACCTAGCAAGTCCCTTCTTTTCCCTTCTTGTATAAATGACTTTACACTGAAAAGAATCTTCAGGTTCTGATGTAAAAAAAAAAAAATAGAAAGAATGTGTTGAATAGATCATTAAAAACCTAATTAACACCTAAGTGCCTTGGCTTTCTCCTGGTCTTTTCTTCTAAAAGCTGGGACTATTGCAAAAACTTCCAACTTTCCCTGTACAAAAATGGGAAAAACAGACTTCACTCTCCTTTTTTTCTCATTTGCTATGGGCAAAGTGCTACTGCTAGGGTATTAAAACAAACAAACAACAACAAAGAGAAAAATCAGAACCTGCAATGTAAATAAAAGATAGCGGTGTAAATGACAAAAGTGAGACTGGAGAGATGGCTCAGTGGTTACAGGCATTGCTGCTCTTCCTGGGGACCCACTTCAGGCTCCCAGCATCTACCTCACAACCACCTGGGACACCAACTGCAGGAGATCAGATCCACTGTCCCAGGGTTCTCCAGCCCTTACAGGCATGTGTACAAAGTCACACACAGATACACACGTGCACACATGATTTTAAAATCTTTACAAAATAAAATGAACAAAACAGCGTTGACAAGCTGAATGACAAGACCATATTCCAATCGCAGCACAACAAAGGCTTCTGGGAGATTGACTGACTGTAAAGCTGATGAAGTAATTGAGGACCTGACAATGCAGAAAAACCAAATGACAGAAATATGAGACCCACACTCTTTAGAATACAAATGTATTAAATATAGATTTTATTTTATCTGTGAGAAAAAAATAAGTTAGAAAAGATTAACATAAAGATATTTTAAGGATGTATATAACCATCACAACCTCATATGACTGGATACCTTGACATTAGGATGTGAAAGGACAAAGTGATTACTTGGCTACAGTTAAGTCTCTTCCTAGGCAGTCAGGGGAGCTAGCATGCCAAGGGAGGTAGTTGTGTGATGGGTAAAGGTGGATTCAAAAGAAGTCTCATTACAGGTCATCTTGTGCTGTTCACTGAGGAACACAGCCAGATGGGGCCAACATGCCCTCTTACAGAGACGAATATGCATTGCCTTTTATATCATTTGCTATTCTAAGGAGAGACTTACAGTTTGGATTGTATCCATCATGTAACTGACATCATGACCCATCCCCCAAGCCAGTATGAAGACAGAATAGGAACAGAAATCCAAGTCCTCACTACCCACAACACTCAAAAAATACTACTTCATTTAATTCTGTTGTTTAAATCCAGAAATTCACATTTAATAATTAAATTAATCATATAATTCTGGAGTCCAATGTTCTGCTACATGTTAAAATGTAGGATGATTCAAACTTTTAAGGATATCCATAAAGCAGAGCGTTATTTCTAACTTACCTCAGTTAATCTAGAGACCCCTTATGGCCTTTTCTCTAGATGCTCTTCTGAGGGTCACGTGAGGTTCTGAGACTCCTCATGTATTCAGTAAAGAGTCGAATATGTATGAAATAAGACTGGTCAAGTTCACATCACCTCCCCATCATTTAATGTTCACCTTCTCCTGGACATCACATCTCACCCTAAATGGCACATGGGAATTGTAACTAATAATGACCTCTATGTCACGCAAAAGATTGTGATGAGATCAATGCATGGGATATTAGGGAATGGTGGCCTCTGTAGTCTGAAAACAATGGGGCAGAAATATGATTTTAAAAACAAACCAATGTCTTGTACTTTTAGATTTGAGGATGTGATCTTGGCAAATGCAGCTATACTAGTCGAGCGCAAAGGTTATCTAATGTGATAGACAATATCCTCTGGGATGCTAAACAAAATTCATGTTTAGTTACACTGAAAAAGACTTCAGATTTTAATTTTCACAAATGACTTTATGATTAAACTCTTTTACATTATACATCTTTACTCTCATCTCTAGTTTATATTGCTCTGATGCGATAGCTAAAGCTGTAAACTTCTATAACCTAAACACCTATGACCCAAGCTGGAAGATTAACTGAGAAATATCCATCCATGCAGCCTGTATATAATTCCCCAGGAATTTGCAAGCAGTGTCCAGCAGCTCCCAAAATCCCTTTGATAATCTCTCTATGAGGAAAACAAAAGCATCTTAGGATAAAGTTGAACTTCATTAGATCCACAATATGTAAACAGTGAAGTTTCTAAATAAGCTCACAAGAGACTTCTAGAAATCAGAAATAAAGAAGTGTACTCCATGCGAGAAAATAATGCTCTAACTTAATACAGAGGTTTGGAAGTCTTTGAAGATTTCAAGAAGAGTGAAAGAGACGAGAGACCAGTAGGCAAGGCTGCACAGTAGAAGATAGCAAACAGATGCTGGCAACCTATTGGTTGTAAAGGGATATAACAATAAAATCCTCAGTGACTCAACAGAGAGACCCAGCAAGAACCGACTAAAGGGTGAAGGTTAATTGGTGTCTATGGAAGAAAGCCAAAGTGTTTTAATAGAATGGCGGGCAATTGGAGGAAAAAAAAATGAAAGCAACAGAAGTGTGTTTCTCAGTCAAGAAGACCATTGATGCAAACCTGGAAATATCACAAAACTATGCAAATATATTCAAAAGAAAAAGGCCTGGGTTTGTAAATTCACGGGCATTTTTTCTCAGTCATAGCCAAGTACTGTCCTCACCCCAGCTTTTCTTGGGGGCTTCAGAGGGGCTAAACCCACAAAGTGTGAAGCAGCAAGCTTTTCCAAATTCATATTTGGACTTCAAGAATAATTCAGATTTCTCTTTTATCTAGGGAAAATCTCAAAGACTCTCCCATTGTCAAGGTTGAACAAAATTGACCATGATGATTATGAGGATGTGTGACTCCTTTCGAACTTTAAATTTAAAAATGGGATTGCTTCAAGTGATATTAGCATTGCCCCGACTCCTAAATCTATTGCTAAGAAAATTGTATCAAAGCTAAATTTCTTGTTCAATCATTCTTTTAATGTATGCAGAAATGTTTGCTATTTAAAGTGACTTGAAGCTAGAGAGATGGCTCAGCAGTCAGGGGTACTTGCCACATTCTAATGGACCAAGACACAGTTCCCAGGACTCGGGTCAGGTGTTTACAAATGCCTATCACAGCATCCTCCATGTATCTCACACCATCTGGCGTTTACATATGTATAAAGCATATAGTCACACACTTACCCATAAATCAAAGTCTTTAAAATTACTCCATTTTCTAGCTATGTCGGACAAAGCAACCAGCTGCTAATGTATATATTAAAGTGTATTTGTTTACATATATATGTAAAACATACACAATCAAGTTGACTATTCCTAAAACATCTGATTTTCTATTTCAGCCATATGTAAATTCAAGCTTATCCATTTTGATTTCTTATGTCTATCTTTCTCTCGAGCTATTAGGGATAATATCTTTCATTTCCAGTGTCGTGTTTTTAAGGAAAGCCCAAACTCACAGTAAACTTGAGTCAAATCTTCCTGTTACTTTTTGCTTCCTTTTGCATTATAGCCTCTCAGACTCTGTGAAGCCAATATAAGACATATTCACTTGTAAGAATGGTGCCCTGATCAAATGCCAACTGTGGACAATCAAAGCACACTAATTAGGGTATGCACATGATAGCATGTGAACCTGTGCTCATAAATAAAATTTATCAGAACACCACCACACTCATTCACCCACACCTGTTTGCATCTGATCCTCCTCTAACAGCAGAAACAAGAAGCTCAGATAGTAAGCATATTCTCTTCATAGCCAAAAGAACTTTCCAGCAAGAAGGATGTGTACAATAGAAAATGATACACCCTGGGGTCATATTGTTATTACATTACTATTGCAACACCTGACTGTCATTTACCATGTTAAATAGCAGGGCCAGCTTTGTCACATATAGTACTAGAGAAAAACAAAAACAAAACAAAACAAAAGAACAACAAAAAAATGAAATACAAGTTTTATAAAAAAAATCATTAACTTTTAAATATTCATTTGGTAAAACAAATGAGTTAACATTGTCAGCTCAACTAAATTGATCTACTGCCTAGATCGTCCAGTTAGCAATCTCTAAAATGGCTTTAACAGCTATAAGGCCTTTCATCAGTAAATGAATCTCTGTGTCTATGTGTCTCATTTGCAAGTTGGTGACTGCCAACTCTTTAACACCACCACACAATACAACATGCAATTAATGCAAGCTTCCAGAATGTAAGCAACCAACACTCCTACACAGCTAAGATGCCTATGAAACACAGCAATGAAAACCCCTTAGGAGCTGTGGTGGTAGTATGCATACCTCAGCGGTAACCAAGGGCTTTCCAATCTGACTTACAACCTGCAAGGCAAGAGGAAACTCATGCCAGATGGTGGAAACCTAGCCAACTACCTAGGGCTAAAAGCTCGCAAATACTAGAAGAGCAACCTATAAACACTGCTTTGCTAAACCAGCACAATTCCTAATTATATTTTAAATATTTGTCCTTATAATAACAAATAAGTATAGTCCTCACCTGTCCTGAACTAAATTTCTGTTGTTGTTGTTGTTGCTGTTGTTGTTGTTGTTGTTGTTTTGAGACAGGGTTCCTCTATAGACTAGGCTGGATTAGTTCAGACTCAAGACTCAGAGATCTACTTTGCCTCTGTCTCCCAGTGCTAGTATTAAAGATATGTTCCACTACTTCGAAGCTAAGGGAACTTCTCTTTTCAACCAAGACCTCTACAGAAAACCACAACAACCAATCAAAAAACAGTTATGTATTTTCAGTCCCAACTCATAAATTGACAAAAACACTATGACATGGGCTCAGGGAGCATTGGAGATGAAGGAACAAAAAGATTTTATAAGCCAGAGGATCATGGAGTTTGCAGGGAGATTGTGTCTCCTATTGATGTCAGACGCTGCACCCAAGAAGTCTCACCAACATGACTTTGTAAACATGAGCTGAACAAAGATAACAATAGGCATACTAAACTGGACTGAGGAAAGCTCACAAGGTCTTAACCCTACACAGGAACTACAGGTAACTAAGGAACGCTGAGAGTGGGAGAAATAGGCCTCCCTAGGGAAGAGCGCACCAATTGGTTATTCAATAATAAATTGTGAGCTATGAAGACATATACATACAAGTAACATTATCCCAGACAGAGAAAGATGAATTTAGATATTTAAGAATGCATATGCGTGTGCATATACATATACATATATGCAAGTAATAACTTAAAAAATGAGAACATCAATAATTTTTCAGTAATTTCTAAGGTTATATTAAATTGTTTTACTGTTTTAAAGTCAGTTTTGACTATTTGTGTATTCTTTTAAAGATAACGTGTTCATTCGAGCTTCCAGTTTATTTGCATTGTACTGAAAGGAGGAACTCTCTCAGTTCTTTGCTTAAAAAATTGTCTCACTTTTTATTTCTGACTCTGTGTATTTCTGCTCACTCTCATTATCTAGATTAGAATATGTTATGATATCTGTAATTTACCTTTAATATACTTCAACATAGACAGTGTGGTTTTATGCATTCTTTAGCCTAAGACATTTAAGAATTAAAAAAAAGAAAGAAATCAGAAATCCATAGCTCAGGATTTAAAAGTCACCTGCTGTCCTAGTCAGAAAGGGAATACTTCAGAGGCCAGTACTAAAGGTACTTCAACCAGTCACATAGCAATTCTACTTAGAAGCATTGGGAAGTAACATTTTTCAGACAAAGGGTATTTCCTCAAATAAGTACAATTTTTCAACTTTACTTAAACAAATCATGAGAACACCTAATTGTTGACAGGAGGCACTTTTATTGCGCACAAATTAGCCAGAATGTAATTAAGACATTGCTATTAGGACACAGGCTTTCCAAAAAGACCCATCTTTGATTCTCTGTCTGTCTGTCTGTGTATCTTGTTCCTTCTCTTAATGAGCAGTCTGTCTATTGTTGTCTTTGTTATAGACTAAGCAAGTTGTATTTACGTATTTAAGTGTGTGTGTGTGTGTGTGTGTGTGTGTGTGTGTGTGTGTGATTCTCTAAGAAGAATTAATAAAAACAGAGGCCATGAATTTGAAATAGAGAAACAACAGGCTATATAGGAGGGTTTGTTTCAAGGAAAGGGAAGGAAAAATTTATATAATTATATTATAATCTTCAAAAAGAGAAACGATTTTTTAAAAGTCATTATTTTACCTGGGGAGTCGGCTCCACATGCCTTTAATTCCAGCATTTGGGAGGCAGTTGCAAGAGTATCTGCGTTCAAGGCCAGCCTGGTCTACAGAGTGAGTTCTAGTACAGCCAGAGCTACACAGAAAAAAAAAAAAAACTGTCTAGAAAAAAATCTTTTTGGAGCTAAGATGAAAAGATGGAGCATCCAGAGAATACCTCACCCAGGTGGTCCAATACATAATCAGCCACCAAATGCAGACACTATTGCATACGCCAGCAGGATATTGCTGAAAGGACCCTGATATAGCTGTTTTCTGCGAGGCTTTGACAGTCCCTGACAAATACAAAAGTGGATGCTCACAGTCATCTATAGGACAGAACACAGGGTCTCCAATGTAGGATCTAGAGAGAGTACCCAAGAGTTGTAGGGGTCTGCAACCCTATAGATAGAACGGAACAATAATATGAACTAATCAGAACCCCCAGAACTCATGTCTCTAGCTGCATATGTATTAGAAGATGGCCTAGTTGGCCATTATTGGGAAGAAAGGCCCTTGGTCTAGCGATCTTTATATGCCCCAGTACAGGGGAATGCCAGGGCCAAGAAGTGGGAGTGGGTGGGTAGGGGAGCAGGGTGGCGGAAGGTATAGGGGACTTATGGATAGCACTTGAAATGTAAATGAAGAAAATATCTGATAAAAATGTGAAAAAAAGTCATTAATCCTTACTTTCTCTTAATGGGACCTGTACACAAGCTGACAAAGAATGGAGCAGACAATGATGCTCTCAGGGCTGGGAATGTAGCTTAGTAGAAGAAGCAGCCTCGCATGCCCAAGGTCGTAGGCAGGATCCAATAGCACAACACAATGGGTGAGTCTGACCTTCTGAATCCAACCTTGGTAGGAGATTTTGCCATTTCTTCCTGAATTCCAGTAGCCATGCTCTGAGAAGCCAGGTGAAATAAGGGGGTGGGAAGCGATGGTGGATAATCCATCCCATGGTTCAGTATGTATTTAAGTCAGTAGTCACCCCTGACTTCCAGTGCCCCAGATACAAATCTTGGATATTTCAGGCCAGCAAGAGAAAAAATGATGGAGTAAGTAGACAAGCCTTAATAAAAATTATATCAGATTTCTTACTAGAGACTATGGAGGGCAGAAGAGAGGGATTTTTTTTTAAGTGAGACCAAAGGAAGTAGAAAATGTGCAGCAAAAAGTCTGTATTTGGCAAGATTATCCACAAGAAATAAAGGAGGAATTCAGACATCCTTGGTTAAGCAAAAATGGGGGAATTTCTTACTAGTAGAATCAAGCCAACAAGATATACTAATAAGATTCCTTGGTGACGAACTGAAAGAACATTTAAAAAATGTTCAAAGACATGCAAAGAGTAACAAACTTCAGTAAAGGTAATTGTACACATAGATCTATAAGGTAGTTTTGTTATAATTTGGTTTGTAACTCTTTTTTAACTTCCTACATTATTTAAATCACGAATTTATGATCAACAGGGTAATATGATTGCAATTTGGTTTGGAACTCTTGTTTTGACTTTCTGCATTATTTAAAAGAAAAATTTATTTTATGAACATGATGTCACAGAATTTTAAGCTGTTAAAGCCATACTAGTATCAATGAAAAATCAATAGCTTTACATTGAAAGTATTAAATATAAATTCCCACTAAGGAATCATTTTAAATATCTATACCAAAAGAAATGAGAGTGAATCAAAATGGTACAGTACAAAGAATGCATTGATATGAAAGAAGTGCGTAATAAGGAAAGTACAGAACAGAATGACATATAAAAGCACATTTCAAAGAGACAGATGGGCTTCCTTATCAATGATTACATTAAATGTAATCCAACAAATTTAACCACTGAAAGGCAAAGACTGGACAAATGAGTTTTCAAAAGCCATGACCCAATTGCCTAGATGAGATTTATTTTTAATTTAATCACACAAATTTGTAGAAGGCGGAGATGGAAAGGGACATACCATGCAAAGAGTGACCAAAATCCAATGGAATAAAGAGACAAACCTTTAAATCAAACTGCCCTTAGAAACAGAACAATGGCCAGTTGTCTTGTTGCATGCCAATACTACCTGCTGAAGGAGATAGAGGCAGGAGGATCATGAGTTTGAAGCCACCTTGGGCTATACATTTTAGCTGGGCATGGTGGCACACACCTTTAATCCTAGCAATTAGGAGGCAAAGGCAGGTGGATATCTGTGAGCTTAAGGCCAGCCTGGTCTACAAAGCAAGTTCCAGGATAGACAGGGCTACACAGAGAAAACCTGACTTAAAAAAAAAGAACAAGAAATTAAATATTAATTAATAAGCCAGGCAGTGGTGGTGCACACCTTTAATCCCAGCACTTGGGAGGCGGAGGCAGGCAGATTTCTGAGTTCACGGCCATCCTGGTCTACAAAGTAAGTTCCAGGACAGCCAGGACTATTCAGAGAAACCCTGTCTCAACCAAACAAAGTCAATAAATTGAGACAAGAAAAGACCCTTTCTTAACCAAGGTAGAAGGGGGTGGGGGAGCAGCACATCACACATAGGCTGTGGCACATGCCTGCAGCCACAGACATATAAACATATAAGAATGAAAATAAATTAGATACAAATCTTTCCATGTCTGATCTATTGCTTAGATGCTTATATACTATTATACTATCATTGGAAATATAAATTACTATAGCCATTATGCCAAACAATATGGAATGATTTTTAAAACTAAAAAACTACCTTTTTGATTCAGCAATATCACTTCTAGATATGTGTCCCAGGGAAATGAAGTCAGTATTAACGAGATATCTACACACCCATGGTCATTTCAACATTATTCACAATAGCCATGAGGAAATATTTTAAGTGTTCTTTAAAAATGAATGGAGAAAAAGAAATTTCAGTACACATATACACAACTAAGTACTATATAGCAAAAAAATCAAAAACTCTGTAACATGTGAAGATACCGATGAATTTAGAGGGCATTGTGCTAACAAAATAAGCTACCTATGAAAGCTGAATGATCAGATACAGTGTGTAATCTAACATCATGGAATTCACAGAAACAAAGGATACGGTGGTGATCCCAAGAATGAGAGGTAGGAGGAGTGGAAAGATGCTGGGTAAACTATAACAGACAATGTAATCTGAAGAGCAAGTCCTAGTAGACGGCATTGATAATGGGGGTGTTGGTTTTATTATCACTATTATGGTGTAATCACATAGGACAAATATATTGTAGACATTGGAAGTATTTAACCTTTGTCAACTAAATGTTCTATCATTTACAAACCTATTATAATCTTTGTGTCCAACAGCATGGTTTCCTGTTTCTTGCTTACATTTCTATCCTTGTCTCACTCACTAGCTTCCTTTCGTTTATGCAATTTCTTTGGCGATCAATGTATATCAGGGATAAATAAGGGAAGCTCTCTCCTGCTTCAGGGAACACGCTAAGAATTTTCCATTTCTCTCTATGAGTCTCTCACCCTTCCTTTTTTCATGTCTTGATAAAAGTTAATTTCCAAACAAGACTTTATCAATCAAACTTCTTCCCAAGCATTCACCTTGTGGTTGGCACTTATTGTATCTGACACAGCTCATCTTGTGTCTTCATCTCCCTTTAAGCTCTGTGAGGTAGGACGAAATTTTGTCCGTGTGTTCTCAGAGTCTGTCATATTTTCAGTGATGTGGCAAGTTTTTAATAAGTTATCACCTAGAGGCAAACAAAGTGAAGTTGGTAAGACGACCATCGCAAACACATACCTATTTCAATATTTTACTTCTTTGCATATTTTGGTTTTAAAATTCACCAAGAGTGTTATTTATGTTAATGTTCACAAGGTATATTTTGTTTACATTATAAAAATGTTCTCTACTCTAAACCAGAGAATTATTTTAGAAATCAAAGGACCTGTGACTGTACTTCCTGTCTTCTTTGGCTCCTTCTTTTACATGGAAGAATCTAGAAGATAGTGAAAACATGACTCCAAATATCACCAGACAACTCTGCCCTGATGCTTAATTATTTTTAATCATGTCAAATTTGTGACGAAATCTTGGGTCTTCTCATTCATGTTCTTAATAGTTGACCTCTAGTGCTATATAAAATTAACCAAATATCTTTTTATATCAATGCCTGTGTGACAGTTTTTTAAAAAGAGATAGTTACACTTGAAGCTTTTTTTTTAACAGAATAAAGAATTTTAATAAAAATGCTTGAACCCATATTTTAAGAGGATATAAGAGGTGACTGCCATTGAGATGGGTATGTAAAAGTAGCAAACTCTGTGGACATCTGGTCTACAAAGTGACTTCCAGGACTGCCAGGGCTACACAGAGAAACCCTGTCTCGAAAAACCAAATATATATATAAATCCCTCTGCCTTGCACCTGATTAGGCTAAGTTTATATGTTGGTTTGACATATAAGAGAAGCCTTCTCTCTTTGGATACAAGGTAGAATAGAGTTATATATGCTTTCTAAGAACATATAGTACAGTGTTAGTTCACAGCAATGTCTGTGGGGTGAATCTGAAGGTCTGGTGCTCTTCAATCATTTCTAATACTCCTGCAGTCTTTGGAATCAGAAGGGGGAAGTGTCCCTATCAAATAATATTGCTAGATTCAATTCATTTCAGCTCAAAATGTCACAGTCACTAAACAACAAAACCAGGTTTGTTTTTTAAACAATGGCAGAGACATTTAAAATGTGCTAGGTTTTGGAGAATCCAAACGAATTGCTACACTACCTTAACCTGCTTATAAACTTTTACCAAGTAGTTGACTTCACTTTGTGACTCTCCGAGTTCTAGAGTTTTGTGGGTGTAGAGCAAAGCAGCAGTTGGCCCAGAAACAAGAGAAACGTGAAATAGGCTTGGACTTCCTCCCTTTCTCAACAGCAACACCTCTGATTCCATGTTAGATTGTGTTACATAAAGATATGAGTCTACATATCTGCTACATGTAAGCATATGTGTATGTGTATGTATTATACACATATATTACAAATACATGTATCATGTGTATTATATGAGATTGATTTCACAATATTTTAATTGATAAATTGTATTTTCTTGCATTTGTTTATTTAGTGGGGAGGCAAATATGGATGTCAGAGGACAACTTGCAAGAGTTGTTTCTTTTGTTCCATCGTCTGAGACCTGGGAGTCAGTTTCAAGTAGGTATCTAGTTTAGTTATAAGCCCATTTACCCACTGAGTCATCTCACTGACCCTCAAATCAGTTTTTTAAAAATCAAAATTACCTACCTGTGAGAATTAAATACAAATTCTTCACCCACTAAGCTCTCCTTTCTTTTTCTGAAACCAAGACTTCTTCTTTTCATAAGCATCCTGTAGACTTCCTCTTATCTACATTATGGGTCCTTGCCACCATTCACCTGATGTGTACAGTGACCTCATCCTCTGTATGTTTTGTTTTATTTTTCTTGAGTTAAATACCCTGTCTTTGGGCTCAAACACAGGGTATATTTACCAGTTCTACTTTTAAAGTCACTGAAGCCTTTGGTGACAGAAGCCCTCAGCCCTTGGTTACACAGAGTGACCCTAAGAGCAGTAGTCGGCATTATCAGGGATCTCGGCAAAAATACAGAACCCAGGTTTTTACACAAAACCCATAATCAGAATCTGTGAAGGATACCAAAGAGCTGTTAAACTATACCCACACTAAAATTAAAGAGTGTTAGCCTAAAGTGCTCTACCTTTTTACAGTCAATGCTAAGCTACAACCTTAGTGTTGTTACTTTTCATTTCTCCAGTAACTGTTCCAATCCATCTTATGTAGATTTCTACAGTCTTTCATCTCTTCTACTGTCTTATCTCTGCCTCCCTACTCCCACATGCTACTTTGCACCCCAAGGGGTGTGTGTGTGTGTGTGTGTGTGTGTGTGTGTGTGTGTGTGTGCGTGTGTGTGTTTATAGAGAGACTAGTCCCTTGGATTTCAAATCTGTTGAAATTCGTGCTTTTGAAGACGAAAAATGCAGAATACAAGAGATTTTAGTAACTATCAATAATTTAATTTGAATTTTATTTTGAAGATATAATAGATTGATAGTTTCAAAGGGCTAGGTAAGAAGGCATTATAAGTATGACTGTGAACAAGCACATCAAATAATTTGTTACTTTATCTAGTATTGCTTTGTAAGAAAGGCAGAAAGGATTGAAAGAGTGGATTCCATGTCTTTTTACCACTAGAGACAACTGTCTGCTTGTCAGAATGAGTCAGAGCTGAAAGATATCAGAAAGATGACTGCTGCTAGTATTCTATTTTCTTGATTGGAGCAAAAGCAACAGGTGGTAAAAGAAAGGAAATCCAGTCCAAACAAGAACAAAAGAGAGAGAAAGAAAAATCAAAACAAAAAATATCAGTGGGAGGAGATGAGTTCAGAAAGGCAGTGATGGGGAAGAGAGAAAATAGGAGGCTTGGAAGAGCAGCTAAGTCGGGGCTATCATAATGGTTTGTGTTGTTTGTATTCAGCATGCAAGTGGGTGTTCAGCAAAGGAATGGCTTCATTGGACATTCAGCTAGACAGCTGTTTCTACTGCTGAGAACAGAGAAACTGTTCAGAAAACTAGAACAGAAGCAAGTAGACCTGTTAGACGTGCACTGAAAGAAACCAGGATAGAGGTGCAAGCAGGAGCAATGAAGGCAGGAAGCAGTCAGAATATGTTATGATGCTGAAGCCAAGGGGATGAGTGAAGACTGGTATGTAGGGAAAGAGAAGACAAGGGTGGTAGAACCCTGATAACAGTTTGAAAGGAGAGAAGTGCCTCTTCCTCTTCCCTCTGAGGAGCATGCCTGGGATTTGCTGCATCTTTCTGTCAGAGACCCCTTTGACCCAGGACTCTCTCCTCAGAGCCCTTTTTGACATTGTGACATTGTTCCGTATCCCACGATGTCCCAGATACCCTGTTCCTAAATTGTAAAAATGCTCTTTTTCTAAGTGTTGCTTGTTTTCCTACCAGGACCGCAACTGACAGAAGCATCCTCAGTTGATAGAGTCAAAAAGACATGTTGATGGATTGGAGTGGAGACTGAGAAAGATGTCAAGCAAATCCCTTGTCTGAGGTTTTGCCTTAACTTAATTTCTTCAATTCTCAAGGACATACATCCATTCTTCTATCATGCAGGAGAACTACAATGGATTCAAAGCAATATGCATTCCATTTATTCAAAACTCATGTATAAATACATGCCAAGATTTAACCATTAGGATGTTATACGCTAGCCAAGCACCAATCATCAGTGTTGACAGACTTAAAAGTTAAAACAACCAAACTTCCCAAACATAAGACATCAAGGAGACATTTTGGATAAAGCTTTGGTTCTCCAAAATGGGTCTCACAGAGCTATAAATAACATCTGTAAAAGATGAGATGACACTAAATACACATCTGCTAATTAATGAAGGAAAGGGGGAATGAGGAGAACAGCCAGCAATATCAGCAGCATCAAAGTTTAAATAGGTGAAACTCTCAGAAGTTTCAGTGTTTGCCAGGCTTGGAGCAATCAAGGCAAAAAAAATGACACAGATGAGCGGGGTGTGGCTGAACACAGCAGTCATCCAGCATTCAGGACATGGAGGCAGAAGGATGATCACTAGGCGTTTGAGGCCAGTTGAGGATACATGCCCTAATACTGCATTAAAAGCCCCAGGGGTAGTGATGTGTCTCAGACGCTTGCCTAGCGTTTTCAAGACCCTGAATTTTACCCTCAACACAGAAATTGAAAGCAACGTAAAAATCATTGCTGATTTCTGGAAGCTCTGTAAACTTTAAAGATAAAACCGTATGCCAGGAAAGAAATCTATGAACAAGCAAGATAATACATATTCATGAGGCCTATTACTCTTACAACCAGAGCTTTGTCGTGTTCCAAATCTATCACTTAGTCTCTTGAACCCTTCATTACTTCCCATTCACCACTTACAAATGGTTTTAATAATGTTTATGCTGTTTAATTCAGAACTGTTTAGGGAGGGTTATGTGATAGAATTTATTTTAAATATTCAAAATGTCAACATATGCGCAAACATGTCATACTTATTTTATGAAAATAATTCATGCTCATTTTGCATTGGTATTTATTTTCAGTATATAATTATATAGGAAACATTTCTGGTGGGTACACATTATCTACAACTGGTAGAGTCCTCTGGTGATCAAAACCTTGAATCTTATGTCTTTGGTGGAATAAATTTGTTATCTAAGAATGACAGGAGAAAAAAACTGACTATGCTCGATGAAACAAAAAATGGAGCTGTTAAAGAGACAGCGGGTCCTTTACAAGAGATTGGGTAGGCTAGATATTCTAATTCATCATTAAGCCAACAGGAATGATGGCTACAGTTTTGCTACATATTCTGCTACCCCATGATGACCTCCACAAGAATTCCTATACTACTGTTGTCATTGTTGGCAGAAAGCAGAATTTACTGCCAATCAAACTGTTGCTGTCTGTCATACCAAGACTTTATCCTTATAACCATTGACCTTTTAAAATGCCAACACTTGTCTCAGTATAGCAATATAGCTTCCATGAGGAAATACCTTCTCCAAGTTGCTTGTTTCTGAAAGAAGGAATGGAATTCATGATTGCTTTGATAATCATAACAAAATACCCGAGTTGCATGGTCTGGTGTTTCTGAATCATAACAAAATAACCAAGATTTATGGTCTGGTGTTTCTGAAGATCCAAGGTCCAAGAGCAAGATTCTGATTAAATATGGTTTCTGGTGAGGTCTCTGTGCCTGCTGGGAGCCATCTGCTTTAGGGCTCTACCTTCATGAAGCCTTCTTGCATAGTACAAGATTCAGAAACAGGAGTGGTGAGAGAGCCTGCCCTCTTTTTATAAGAACAGCAGACCAGTCAGAACACAGCCTCATCACTGTGCCCTTACTTTGCTCTAAGTAACCCTACAGACCCTATCTCCAAATACAGAGACATTGAAACCTGGAGCACCAGGCTGGAGAGATGTCTCAGCCATTAAGAGCACTGACTGCTCTTCCAGAGGTCCTGAGTTCAATCCCCAGCACCCACATGATAGCTCACAACCAATGCGCTCTTCTGGTGTGTCTGAAGACATCAACAGTGTACTCACACACATAAAATTAATATACAAATGTCTTTTTAAAGAAAAAAAACTGGAGCATAGATGTATAAAAGTTGGAGAAACACAATTCAGTCTATAGCCCTCAGATTTCTAAACTCCAGGCACATGACTTAGAATTTAGTACAAAGGAATCTGAGATAACTGGGAAGATTGAATGGGACAGGAAATTTCCCAAAGACAGTAGACTAGGGCACTGCATAGTAATATTTTTCACCAGCAATAGTGAAATTCTGTGTGCAGAATGATGATCCCATAAGATTATTCATATAGCGTGATAACTGAGCCACTATGGTTTTTTTCTAAGTATATCATATGCTATTAGTACAGTAGCACCATTAATATTGCATCATAACACCTCTCATAATATATTTCTCTGGATGTATCTCAATCTTTAAGTACCAAAGGTACTGTTGGACAGAGAAAAAAATGAACAAGGGCTTTCTGCATTTGTTAAAAGCAATTTAATAGAGGACAGAATCATATCACTACCTTAATAAAATAAAATTATTTGTTGACAATTCAGCCACATAGCTTACACAGCTACTGTGCAAAAAAAATGGTGCATAAATAAATGAGATATTGAAGGAAAAAAAACAAGAACCACTGGATATGCTTAGTTCTTATTAACAATAGAGTAGTGTTTAAGAGGTCAGAAAGAGCCAGGCGTGGTGGCGCATGCCTTTAATCCCAGCACTCGGGAGGCAGAGGCAGGCGGATTTCTGAGTTCGAGGCCAGCCTGGTCTACAGAGTGAGTTCCAGGACAGCCAAGGATACACAGAGAAACCCTGTCTCGAAAAACCAAAAAAAAAAAAAAAAAAAAAAAAAAGAGGTCAGAAAGAGAAAGAGTCAGAAGGAAGAGGGATGAGAAGGAAGGAGATTATATTTGGTTTAGTGGGAAATACAGCTTTCCCCCCTCATAATACAAGTTTTTAGTAAGCCATAGAAATTATTTTATGACAGCAATAGTCATAATATGATGGTTCTTTTTATAATCAATAGAAATTTTTATTTAAGTGATTTCTGTTTAGAAAATACACAAGGTTTAGCTGAAGATGTAGTTCAGTTGGTAGACTTTCTGCCTCATGTGAACTCATCCCTAAGTTCCATCCACAACACTGGTGGGTCCCACCCATAATTTCAACACTGGAGAGATAAGGAAGAAACATCAGAAGTTTAAGATCCTCATCAGCTACATAAGACATTCAAGGCCAGGCCAAAAATCACATGATCCTGTCTCAAAATAAATAAATATAAATAAAATTATTAAGCAGATAGAACTAAGCATCAAAAGGTGCAATTTTAATTGGTTCTTTCTTAAAGAAAATGAGGCTCAAACTTCACAGTTTCAGTTCGTTCACTTCCAAAGTTCCCCAGAGATCAATTAATCATGGGAGTAGAGAAAATTCTAAGCAGCTACGGCAAAATAAAGGTAGACAGTATCTGTATATTTGAAAACTGGAAAGTTTCTGATTAAATAATTTATGCCAGAGTCAAATAAGAAGAAGTTTAATTTGCAAAATTCTGTAATGGATGATAGCAGAAATAGCAGAGGGACTGACGTTGTTCCCGGTACCTTTCTTGGGAACTAAACCACTGTGAAGCACTGCCTTCAGTCAGTGTCTCCAGTGAATTAAAACCCAACAAATGTCCCCAGAGTTCAAGCACAAGCCATTCTCATCCCATAAGGCAAAACCATCCTTCAAAACAAGGCTCTAAGTCAATATGTCCATTCTTGTTTGTTTCAGCACTCTGGGAAGGTGACAATTGCCAGTCTGTCTCCTGCCTTTCAAACATCCCACCTTACATGGTTTGCCTTCTTTTATATGCCTGGTACATTTTGAACATCACAAAATCAAAGCAAATGGTTTATACCTTTTTTTTATGTTCATATTTCCAGAGGCAAAACACAACCATCTTACTTTAGCTAAGGTCACTTTTGACCTTTCTACTTCAGATCCCAGCAGGAAAGAAAACCCGAGTGGAGCACTTCTGTTTGGACTGTAAGAGAGCTCAGGAATGGTTCCAGGTTTATCTTTATTAATTATATTGGTAACCTCTATTAACTTTTGCTTCCTCCTAAACTCCCTTGTCTGGCCTTCCTTCTTCCTGTGCTTGGTAGAAAATCTACACAGCTTTTCACACTGCCGTGTCTCTCTACAGGACCTTCCCTTAGAGAGATCACAGAGAAGTCCTTACCTGCCAAAGGGAGGAGCAGTGAGAGATGCCCCTTCAGGTGCACTGAAAGTGTGGTTCCTGAGATGTCAGTACTCTTTGGGATCTGAACATCACTACCAGTCATGCAAATTAACTCAGCCCCACTTCAACATATAAGAGAATCTCCTTCTCCTTCTTCTTCTCCCTCTCCCTCTCCCTCTCCCCCTCCCCCTCCCCCTCCCCTCCCCCTCTCCCTCTCCCTCTCTCTTCCTCTCTTTCCTTCTTACTCTTCCTCTCTCCCTCCTTCTCTCCTTGTCCATTTCCTCACTCTTAAGCCAAGAAACCTATTCTAATTCCTAAATCATAAATTTTGGTCACTTTTGACACTAATAAGCCCTATACTTTGGTTTGGGGTTTAGCATCTTTGGGTTTGTAATTCTTTTTGTATATTTATTTGCCATTATCTGGATCTTTTTTCCTCAACCATTGTGGATCCAAATAACATTATTACCACCTAATGGTTTGTTTAAATGCAGAATCTACAGTCATACTATAAACTAAAATTCAAAACCCTCTTTCTAACAACCCCCTTTGCTGATTTCTACTAGAGGGAGCTCACTCCTGAGAAGTACAACATTTAGGAGCAAGACTTTGGCTAGCTCACATGGGTAATCATTCAACAATCTATCCACAAACTATATACAAACTATAATAAATTACTATACATTCTAGCATTTTGTTGTAAGGGTAGATAATCAATTTTGGCCTCTGAACAACTACGTTCTGCTCTTTCTATGATTAAAATTAAATAATGTTAAAGTTTGTACTTTGCTTTATAAATATAGCCTGAGAGATAAACATTTGGCTAATAGTGAGTTGGATTGTTCCTATGCGGGTCAGCCAGATATCATCAACCTTATGTTCTGTTGAAACAATGATAACTGTCTAACAGTAACCCAGATGCAAAGAACTTCCCCTTGCAACATTACAGGGTGCCAGCAACATTTAAACACAAGGGTACCCATTGAGCAGCAAGCACCTGACCCAAAACTACAACAACAAGTGCCAAAAATCTAACTATTTATTCAATATCTAGCCAGTGACTTGAACTGTGTGGAGTTAGCAATGCTAATTCACCATTTCAGTGACCACCTCAGTGGGGTATGGAGAAAGGATATATAGAAATGGCCACTGCCGTCTACTCTGTAGCATGAAGAGGAATTCCTTTGCCTACCCATCCATTCATATCCAGACCTCAGCCTGGGGGCATATGAAAGTTATATAGTGTTTTTTCTGCCTTTCAAGAAATTAAAATATGATAGCATAGCAGATAACAATAAAACATGTCTAGCATTAAATGGGAAACAGAAATAGAAAAACCTCAGAGTCTGCCTGCTTGGCTCAGTCATGCATTGAAGGGAAGTATTCACTCGGCAGAGACGTCCCCAAATGAGGAAAGATAACCGAGGCACAGTGGCTGGGAAGGACACATTGCAGGATGAGTGTGTCAAGAAACTACGTCAAACACAGGACAATGGAGCTGTTGCTGAAACTGTCTATGAGTTGGGGAGGGAGCAGACGATTAGAACAGGCATGCTCATAGAAACAGTTTTCACCTTATGAAGAAGGTGACATGCATGCTAAATATAAAACAGGGCATTTGGGAAAATAACTAAGCATGGAGAGTAATAATAAATATGAATGTTCAGTAATTTACCTTCCCAGAAGTATGGAAGATGAATGAGAGAAGTGAAACCAGAGGATAAGTGAACTAGAAAAAGAAAAGGCTAATAAAATTCTTGACAAATTCTTCTTCTTCTTCTTCTTCTTCTTCTTCTTCTTCTTCTTCTTCTTCTTCTTCTTCTTCTTCTTCTTCTTCTTCTTCTTCTTCTTCTCCTTCTTCTTCTTCTTCTTCTCCTTCTTCTTCTTCTTCTTCTTCACAAGACTGTTAGGATGACTCAATGCCACCACAGATGTAGATGCCAGGAAAAATTCCAGGATATCAGATGAACATAATATAGAATAAGAATAAAAGGATCATAGTATCACCAAGTTTCAGCCACCTTCAGTCTTTATCACCTCCAGAAAGTCTGGGATGCGCCATCTGTACTTAGAAGAAGCTACTCAGTTGGTTATAGTAACTCTCTCTCTCTCTCTCTCTCTCTCTCTCTCTTTCTCTCTCTCTCTCATGTGTGTGTGTGTGTGTGTGTGTGTTTATGTATGCCATTGCATGTTCTTGTATTGCATCTATGTACATGCATGTAAAATCCAGAATTTGGCCTGAGCTGTCCTCATCCATCATTCTCTATCTTCCTTTTTTGAGGTGAGGTTTCTCATTGACTGGCAGGACTATTGATCTCCAGGGTACTTACTGTCTCTAACCCCCGGTACTGAGATTACAGGTGCATACTGCCATGCCATGCTTCTTTTCGTGGGTGCGTAGGTATCAGACTCAAGTCCTGAAGCTTGTATGTCATAGCATCTTGCCAACCGAGCCATCTCCCCAAACCAAGCACTCATTTATTTCTTAAAGATTTGACATTCTTTACAACTAATTCAGAAACAAATGAGGTATTCTATTCATAGAACTGAGTCACCAAAGCCTAGCCTTTCTCTGTGTGGGACACAACCAGAAAATATGGCAAAAAGTTTACTTGCAAAAAGTGCCTGCTTCCTCTGGGAGCTGGCTACAGGTCTTGTGCATGAGTTTCTCAACAGTTACAGTTTAAAAACTTTAGTCTGCTGAGAGATAATGTCATTTTCCTCAAACCAGATGGGTTTTATTCCTGAGAGGGATATGTATTTTATTTTCTTCAAAGGCCCGGAGGAATCAGGAAGATTGGCAGGAAACAAGCAATTATTGCTGCCATTCCTACTCAGGTGCATGGCACACCTGAGCGGAATCACAGGCAGGATGCAGAGGATGCCAGATGCACTTCACAAGTCAGATTCCATCTGACTTCACTGGACTGCTTTAGGAGTGCAAGGACCACACTTTGATTTTTCCACATTCATATGGTTCCACATTCATGCTCCTGCAGGTTCAAAGCCATGGTTTCTGAATGGCAACATTAGAAATTCAAATTCAAATACAATTAAATGTGGAGTTATGCAAGCCACCCTCTCTCTCCCTCTGTTAAGCATGGCTTAACTGAGTACCTACTATGTAGTGCTTTTTCCTCTAGACTTGTTCTTCATTGTTGTCCAAGCAGCACTATCCCTCAGCACTGACTAGTGTGCATAGAAAGGATTCTCTGCTCTCTACTTTCCAGTAGTTGTGTCAGTAGAAGCCCCAACAGAGGCTGGAAGAGGAAGAAAAATGATGCTGTACTACTTTCCTCCATCCATGGTTGCCGGGTGGCCCCAACCTAGATTCATCACTCAGTTAACTCAGTTCTACACGGAATCCCCTGAAGAAGTTTCACTCCCTCACCAGCATGAGCCCTTCCCTCTAGTTTGCCATGTTCTCTCTGATTCCTCCCCCTCTTATTGTCTCCTGTATTCCAGTAGCCAGTCACACCCTCCTCCAGTCCCTCTGCTCCCTCTTTCAGTAGCTAGAGAGCAAATCTCATGCCCCAGGAGGCCCCTCTAGGTTCTACATCATCCCTGCCTGTTGCTCTTTTATTTGCAAATACTTCAACTTGATCTCAGATTCTGACCTCAGTCTTCCTTATATTTAAGGATCCTGACAATTATGTTGAGACTACCCACCTAATCTGGGAGTCTCTGCTTATTTTCAGGGTAGATGTTTAATGATCTAGAGGCTGTTGTCTGCATATAGAATACACTTACAGGTTTCAGAGTTTATGTATGATACATTTGGGAAGAGGGCTACCATCATTTTATCTATCAAAGGTCAACTTAAAGAATGAAAATATTGTCATGCTAGAGAAAGACTTTGCAGTTATTAGACCATATCTAAACAGACAGACAGACAGACAGACAGACAGACACACACACACACACACACACACACACACACACACACACACACAAACACAAAAGAGAATGAAGCTAAATAGGAAGCGAGTGTGGTCAGCAACAGGGTCTGAAACTGAGAGACGGTCCAAAGAACACTGCAGTGTCCTAGGAAAAAAGAGCATCCCAGGGGCAGACACTTAAACTTAGCTACATCTAACCCATTGTGACATCCACAGAAGGTTATTTTATATCAAGATTATGATTCTATGGCTCATAAACATGAAGTAATTTTTCTGAGGCCACACTGTTAAAAGGAGACAGAAATTGGAAGTTTTCCAGATCTTTCTGGCTTCACGGTCTATGCTCTTTCTAGTACACCAGACCAGAAGATGCAAATTTCTCCAAGGTGGGATGGCATATGGTACAACTCTGTAATTATTTTAAGCCTTTTGTTTTAATAAGTCTTCATCAAATTATGCCAGTCTCCTGGGAAGGTAGTGATTGTGGCATGGTATGAGTTATGTGAGCAAGTCTATTTCAGAATCCCTGCAGCTCAACGCCAGGGGTAAACCATCAGCTAGAGACAGTCTGCAGATAGAGATAGTCTGCAAGGCACATGCCACAGTCATCGCCACATCCTGACAAACTGCCATCAGTGAAACTGGACAAAGTTTTTATTAGAATGGCCCTACCTTGATATTTTTTAAATCTATATTTACTAAGAGACATTTCAGTGAAAAGAGAAAAACTGATGGATAATTAGACTTTGAAATGGGCACATTGTGTTGCAGTCAGAAGCATGTTCAGAAGTAGAACCACATGTATGGCTCAATCTGGATGTGAAAGATTCAGGACCTGGCAGAAGAAAAGTTCTCTGGAGATAAACTTGCCATGGTCAGATACCATTGCAGGAGTGAGACCCATCAAGTCATCCCCACAACCCCCATGTTTTGTTTTTTTTGTTTTTGTTTTTTTATCTTAACTATTCCTTTGAACTGACAGGAAATGACCTCCACTGATCTTAGGGCATCTGAACTATGCAGTTGTTCATGAATCTGAAATAACCATTCCAAGACGGCTTACTACTTAGGGCTCTTGCAACGGACTCAGGTTTTGTTTCCAGCACCCACTTCACGTGGTTCTGCTGAACCTATAACCACAGTTTCTGGAGAGCCAACAGCCTCTTCTTGCCTCTTCAGGAATCTACATGAACATGAACTCCTGAAGCCTAAACATATACACATGTAATTAGATAGATAGAGAGATAGACAGACATATACCAGATAATATGCAGGTGGTTATCAGTCCACTCAAGCTAGTCCTATTCTAAGACATCCACTCTCCCTGTTCAGATGAGCTATTTAGATTTCAAAGTTTCCTGCTTTGTCATGAGATCCTACTTCCTTAAGTGTCACCCAGGATGCTGTGTGTGGGCCCCCTCCCACATCATACACAGACCTAAGCCTGTGAAAATATTTTTCAAAGCTGACATGCAAACTATGTCACACCTAGGTTATTGGAATCGATCATGATTTGCTCTTAGATTTTTTTTTCAGATAAAAAGTAAAACATTGAGCTCATTATAGCACGATTGACTAAGTATCATTGTTTTCAAAGTTGGAATTTCCTATCAGACGTTTTTCTCAAAGTTGGCCTCTGTCCTCAGGGTGGCAATGAGTGATGTAGCAACAAGTCAGAAGGAAGCATTCTTTGAATATTGCCCTTTGAGTCCCTGTTGGCTTCCTCTGTGATTTAAAAGAAAATGAACTTCATCATCACCATCATCATCAATGCATATGGGTGCCTTATCTGCATGTATGTCTGTGTATCATGTACATGCCTGGTAACTGCAGAGAACAGGAAAATGTAGTAAATCCCCCTATACCTGAAGTTACAGATCATTGGGAGCCTCCATGTGGGTACTGGGGGATCATGTGCAAGTTTTCTGGAAAAATACTCAGTGCTTTTAATTGATAAGTTATTTTATTCCCTACCTAGTGAGTACTGGTGCCCTCACAGTCCTGACTGTTCCTGACTGAACATTTGAGTATCTACTGGCCTCAGTTGCTGAAATCCATAGCCCAAGGCAAGGTCTTCAAAGTTGAGGTCTCCAAATAAGACCCTCTTAAGTGACTATACAAGCCTTTCCCTGCTGCCTTGAGAAGTTTTGTAATGCTTTGAGGATCAAGGTATTCTGGCTGCTGGAAAGAATGGGGCTCTATGAAGCTAAATCTATCACTATGCATCTAGATGTCTTCTACAGCAAAGAAAACTATTTCTAACAAGATCTTTTAAATTCTGTCCCATCAAAGCAATATTTGAAATATTTAGTCAAATACTTAACAGAGTTTCCATCTCTTCCTCAGTAAAGGAAAAAAGTTTGTACACATCTACCCTGAGATCTCTCATTCTATAGTCATTTTTATGCATATTGTACAATGTGTGACCTAAGAAGAAATACAGTGCTTCAAATGTCCATGTCAAGAACAGTTCTATTAGAAAACACACATGAAGCACTGGTTAAAAATAAGTAGTGTGAGAAGCCATGAAAGGTAGGGAAGAATGCCCGTGGGAGATCTGACAGAGGAGACGGAAGCCAGATAGGAAGAGATAACCCTGCAGGCACAGAAAGTTGGTGACTAAAGCACCTCTGCCAGGCTAGGGTTTAGGGAAATGTTGCCCATCACAGGGGAGGCATGAAAAGACAGAGACAGGCTGAGCCTCAGCAGCACAAAGAATAGAATCAGTGCCAAATCACAGTCAGAAGGAAATTGAGGCCAAAAAAAGGTAAGTATGAAATTTTCAGAACTGGGGTACATGATCAGAGCCAGACCAACAAGATTCTACATCCCTATATATTAGGCTCAGCCTCCTTAGAAAGAAATACAAGATCTGACAGACTATTATCAGACAATCAAGGCAGGCAACCCAGCCATTAGAAGAACAGCCTACCATTGCTGGAAACCTGCCAGGCTCTGAGGATAGTCTGAAACAGATTTGGAAATAGCCATTCCTAACTTCAATAAAAAGAGTTTTCTAAAGATCTTTGGTCTCATGTAGAGAAAGGAATGGAGTTGAGGTTATAGTGTAGTGGTAAAGCACCTACCATGTGAGAGGCCCTGAGTTCAATGCTCAGTTAACAAAACAAGACAAAAAACCGGGGGTAAGGTGGAGTGAGGAAGAAGAAAGAGATAAGGAGAGACACAATGATTCAGGTGTGGACTCTCACCTCTAACTGTTAGCTATTTGGGAAGTTGAGACAAAAGAATGGTAGGTTCAAGGCTTTCTGGAGTTGCAGAGTGAGACCAAGACCAGCTTGTGCAATTGCTATAGTTACTTCTCACAGCTGTGAATGAATACTGAAGAAAATCAACTCAGGGAGGAAAGGGTCTATTTGTTGTGGGCACCTTCATCAGTTTGTCAGTGAGGTGAGTCAGGGCAGGATCTTAAACAGGAGCGGTGTCAGGGACTATGAAAGAAAGTGGCTTATTGTGTTAATCAGCTGCTTTTTCTTACACAGCCCAGCCCTTCTTGCTTAGTGATAGCACGGTCCACCATGGTCCATGCCTTCCTACACCAAGTAGCAATAAAAGAAAAATTCTCACAGGCAAATATGATGGAGGCAATCCTTCAACGGAGATCCCCTCTTCTCAGATAACTCTAATTTATGTCAAGTTGACAAAAATTAAGTAGCACCAGCAACTCAATGAGACACTGTCTTAAAATAAAAAGTGCAAAAAGTCTACCTTCAGCGCATTGGGTACTTTTCTCTAGCTCCTCCATAGAGGGCCCTGTTTTCCATTCTATAGATGACTGTGAGCATCCACTTCTGTATTTGACAGGCACTAAGATAGCCTCACAAGAAACAGCTATATCAGGGGCCTTTCAGCAAAAACTTGCTGGCATATGCAATAGTGTCAGGGTTTGGTGGTTGTACATGGGATGGATCCCCAGGTGGGGCAGTCTCTGGATGGTCATTCCTTCAGTCTCTGCTCCACACTTTGTCTCTGTAACTCCTTCCATGGGTATTTTGTTGCCTCTTCTAAGAAAGATCAAAGTCTCCACACTTTGGTCTTCCTTCTTGAGTTTCACGTATTTTGCGAATTGTATCTTGGGTACTCTGAGCTTCTGAGCTAATATCTACTTATCAGTGAGTTTATATCATGTGTGTTCTTTTGTGATTGGGTTATAGCACTCAGGATGATATCCTCCAGATCCATCCATTTGCCTAAGAATTTCAAAAATTCATTTTTTTACTAGCTGCATAGTACTCCATTGTGTAAGTGTACATTTTCTGTATCTATTCCTCTGTTGAGGGACATCTGGGATCTTTCCAGCTTCTGGCTATTATAAATAAGGCTGCTATGAACATAGTGGAGCATGTGTACTTATTACATGCTAGAGCATATTCTGGATATATGCACAGGAGTGGTATTGCTGGATCCTCCAATAGTACTATGTCCAATTTTCTTTTTTTTTTCTCTTTATTAGATATTTTCTTCATTTACATTTCAAGTGTTATCCAGAAATTTCCCCATCCCCTCCCCCATCCCTGCCCTGCTCCCCTACCCACCCCCTCCCACATAATGGCCCTGGCGTTCCCCTGTACTGGGGCATATAAAGTCTGCATGACCAAGGGGCCTCTCCTCCCAATGATGGCCAACTAGGCCATCTTCTTCCATATATGCAGCTAGAGACATGAGCACAGGGGGAAATAGTTAGTTCATGTTATTCTTCCACCTATAGGGTATGTCCAATTTTCTGAGGAACCGCCAAATTGATTTCCAAGTTGGTTGTACCAGCTTGCAATCCCACCAGCAGTGGAGGGGTGTTCCTCTTTCTACCTATCCTTACCAACATCTGCTGTCACCTGAGTTTTTGATCTTAGCCATTCTGACTGGTATGAGGTAGAATCTCACAGTTGTTTTGATTTGCATTCCCCTGATTATTAAGGATGTTGAACATTCTTTTAGGTGCTTCTCAGCCACTCAGTTTTCCTCAGTTGAGAATTCTATGTTTAGCTCTATACCCCATTTTTGAAAAGGGTTATTTGGTTCTCTGGAGTCTAACTTCTTGAGTTCTTTGTATATATTACATATTAGTCCTCTATTGGATGTAGGGTGGTAAAGATCTTTTCCCAATCTGTTGGTTGCCTTTTTGTCTTATTGACTGTGTCCATTGCCTTACAGGAGCTTTGCAATTTTATGAGGTCCTATTTGTCAATTCTTGATCTTACAGCACAAGCCATTGGTGTAATGTTCAGGAGTTTTTCCCCTGTGCCCATATCTTCGATGGTTTTCCCCACTTTCTCCTCTATAAATTTCAGTGTCCATTTGTTGAAAATGCTGTCTTTTTTCCACTGGATGGTTTTAGCTCTTTTGTCAAAGACCAAATGACCATAGGTGTTAAATGGGATTCATTTCTGGGTCTTCAATTCTATTCCATTGACCTACCTGTCTATCACTGTACTAGTACCATGAAGTTTTTATCACAATTGCTTTGTAGTACAGCTTGAGGTCAAGAATGGTGATTCCACCAGAAGTTCTTTTATTGTTGAGAATAGTTTTTGCTATCTTAGGCAAACCATTCCCTTTAAGATTTGGTTGCACACTTGAAAATACTTAAAGAGCAGAGATCAATAAAGAAACAAATGGGAGGCCAATTATAAATTAACTGCTACACCAACTCCAGGCTTTCAAGGGACAGAACTAGACGCTGAAGAAGTGAAAGAGAGGAATGATATTCACAAGAAAGCATGACTTCCTTCCCATTTGGTGTATGCGGATAGAGCAGCACAATGTGGCATACTTTCAAGATAGACTTGGGTTAGTAAAAAAATACATATGGCAAAGTTAGATCAATCATGAGAAGTAAGCAAACAGAAAAGCTAGAATAACTGTGATTGCAGTTCACAGTAGAGAAAACATACCTTAAGTCTTTTGAACTCAAACATAGCAAGTAATGGCCAAAATTGCAGATAACATGAAAAGACTAGTCTTTGTTCCAATTTTTTTATTATTAGATATCTTCTTAATTTACATTTCAAATGCTATCCCGAAAGTTCCCTCTACCCTCCCCCCTGCCCTGCTCCACTACCCACCCACTCCCACTTCTTGGCCCTGGCATTCCCCTGTATTGGGGCATATAAAGTTTGCAATGCCAAGGGGCCTCTCTTCCCAATGATGACCAACTAGACCATCTTCTGCTACATATGCAGCTAGAGACACAAGCTCTGGGGGTTCTGATTAGTTCATATTGTTGTTCCTCTTGTAGGGTTGCAGAGCCCTTCAGCTCCTGTGGTACTTTCTCTAGCTTCTCCATTGGGAGATGAGCATCCACTTCTGTATTTGCCAGACACTGGCATAGCCCCATACAAGACAGCTATATCAGGGTCCCTTCAGCAAACTCTTGCTGTCCTATGCAATAGTGTCTGGGTTTGGTGACTGATTATTGGATGGATCCCCAGGTGGGATAGTCTCTGGATTGTCCATCCTTTCGTCTTAGCTCCAAACTTTGTCTCTGTAACTCCTTTCATGGATATTTTATTCTCTATTCTAAGGAGGAATGAAGTATCTACACACTGGTCTTCCTTATTCTTGATTTTCTTGTGTTTTACAAATTGTATCTTGGGAATTCTAAGTTTCTGGGCTAGTATCCACTTATCAGTGAGTGCATAAGAGACTGAACAGATGACAAATATATTAAGCAGACAGGTTGCCTTGCAAAGGAGTATGCATGTCTGGCCAAAATTTCATGGAATGTAAATGTAATTAAGCTTTATTAAAAATAAATCTAAAGTTTTACATACAACTGTAGGATTCATGATCAAAAGGCTCCAATCATTCTACAAGGTAAAATTCTTTGGCTGTAAAAGTAACTGTTTTAACAATGTAAATATAACTAGGTAGAAACTGCATTTTTTTTTACCATTCTATCTAAGTTGTTTTCAAAACGTGGTCCCTCATTACTCTGCCCTACCTTTATCATTGACCACTAGCTTCAGCTTCAGCCACTGGGATCCTTTAAGAAAAGCAAAGCTTAGACCCATCCAGAACTTCTGAATTAACCTGTCTTGAGTGGTCCTGAGACTCCTGGACAATTTAGAAGCATACATATTCATCTCCTCATGTTAAAGGATTTTCTGTTATCATGATAATATTTATTCCAGTCATATAATTTATTTTTTACAATTGTGGTCAATTGTCCTAAATGCTTTGGGCACATCTGAAAAGAGTGAGCATTCTGAGAGTATTGGTTGAGTCTCTGTACTATCAAGGACAGGTGCAGGTGGATCCAATTGGTTGACATTGCTGTCAAGTTCATCTATAACTATTTTGATTTTCTGTCTAGTGTTGCCATCATTATTGAGGCAGAAGTGTTGGAGTTCTCAACTTTAAGTTTGGATTTGCTTGTTTCTCCTTTCCTGTTATCATTTTGGCTTCATGAATTTTGAAACTCCATCCTGTGTATGTATATAAATAGATTGGGGTGATTCATTCCTGCTGGATTCAACTTTTTTCATTATGTGACGCTTCTCTTTGCCCAGTAGTTTCCTTTGCCCTGCACCCAATTTGAATCACATCAGTATCCACTCTGCTTCCTATGGTTAGTATTTGTCTAACTTATCTCTTTTCATTCTTTGGTTGTCAACAGACCTACATCACTATAAATGAAGTTTCTCTGGAATAGCATATAATTGGGCCATGTTATTTTTAAACCCATGCTCTCTCCTTATATCATCATGAGTTCATTTTGGTAAGGTTTTTTCATTGTTAGATTTTTCTGTTTTTAGCTCTAAAATTTCATTCTTAAAACCCTCCAGTCTCAATCATAGCTTCATGAAACAGATACCCTAGGCAGCATAGTGACATATAATCCTTTGAATGGACAGTGAGTAGCAATTTCTCACCACTGCTTAATTAGTGACTTGGAATCTGTATGACAATAAATATTCCTCAGGCTGAGCCACTTGAGTTTTGATATAGTTTCTTGAGCAGTAACAGAAATTAAACACTGATGTATTTGTGTTGGATATTATACAATTAGATGTAAAGACTGGAAGGACTTTGAGGAACTATGTCAGTGAGCTACTTTTATCAGGTGGGTCAATCCTTAGGAACACAGTGTCCAACATATGCAAATAATAATATCAATGAAAACATCTCCAAGGATTTTTGTCTTCTTCAAGAAAAGAAAATGTATGTTTCCTGACATATTATAAAAAAATACTCAAAAAAAAAAAAAGCTGGTTGTGGTGGCACATGCCTTTAATTCCATCACTTGGGAGGCAGAGGCAGGCAAATTTCTGAGTCCAGGGCCAGTCTGGTCTACAGAGTGAGTTCCAGGGCAGCCAGGGCTACACATAGAAACCCTGTATCAAAAAAATGAAAGAAAGGAAGAAAGAAAGAAAAGAAAGGAAAGGAAGGGAAGGGAAGGGAAGGGAAGGGAAGGGAAGGGAAGGGAAGGGAAGGGAAGGGAAGGAAAAGAAAAGAAATACTCTATATTCTAGACCAAAAATTTATTTGTGCCACAAATTATTACATCAGACTATCTTGGAGATACTGCCATGAACCATGCTAATATATTTCTTGTGGATATGCACATGTATATGTGTGTACAGGCACATGTAGAAGAGATCCACATACTTATGTGTGTCAGCACATGTGGAGTCCAATGTCAACATTCTTCTTTAGACACTGTCTACCTTATTTTTTGAGACATGGACTCTCACTGGTCTGAGATCCACCAACTAGAATGGACTAGCTGGCCTGTGAGCTCCGGGTCTTTGCTTGTTTCTGTCTCTTCACTGTGGAGAATGCAAGCACGTGTCACTTTACCCAGCTTTTCCACATGGGCTCTGGGCATCAAACTTAGCTCCTTTTGCCTGCACGACAACACTTTACCAACTGCATTAACTCCTAGGCCCATGGTTTAGACATTTCTTTGGCCAAAGTACCCATGACTGTGGTAGAATGTCAGCTTTGGAAGAGTTCTGTTTTAAATAATTTAAGCTGTAAATTCTCCTGTATTCTAACTGAGAAACTAATACCGAAAATCTTTGATTGTCAAGCAATACAACTTACTAGAGGAATACTGGAAAACATCCTATCAGGGGTATTTTATATATCTTACATCTCAGTTCCACCTGGAAAGTAAACAAGCCATTAGAAAAATAATATAAATCCAAGAGAGTTCACGCTGTTTCCAAACTACGCTTTTTAACACCAAATTACCAATAGACCACAAAGATTGCAAACATACTCTTATTTGACCTGATGACTAATATAGCCAGTCCACATCATACACAGAACAAAGAAAACCATTTTTCCTCTACCACATATCCTGTCATTTAGTAGAGAAAACTAATACTAAAAGAACCAAGCACATAAAACCAAAAGGGGAAAAAAAAAAAAAAAAAAAAAAAGAAGCAATGTTTTGAGAAACCTCCGGAGATTCCAAAAATCTGTTTCTGCTTTGAAATGTTTGAAAGCACATGTTCCCAGCACAAGCTGTCCAGATGTAAGATGATGTTAGAGTTCACTCTGGGACTAAGGAGATAATATCAGCTCATTCTATGTCTATGAAGTCTCGGTTACACTTCTGCCATTCAAAGTCACACAAAGGAAATATAATTTGTGGGTATCCATGCACTGCCTAGGCAGATGGTGGCACAGCAGGTAGGTAAACACTGACATTCTCCTCCCAGAATGCCTTCAAAGGAGAGGTCAGGTATAGGGTAGGAAGGAAAGTGAATGCAGATTAGGCAGAACAGCTGTTTAACAGAAAGATAAAGTGTCAGGGCTGCAGAGACAACTCAACCATTAAAGGCTAGGCTCACAATCAAAAATATAAGAAATAATCACAGCTTTTAAAAAGAGACTTTTCCCTTCAGGTTATCAACAAGCTTGTGCCTAATTTTCTATTCCTTATGGTTTACCTCTTTAAGTTTTCTGGCTAAAATTCAAAGCTTGATACATAATTAACCACAAGGGGTGATGTCTTTTTTGTTGAAATTTGCTAATCTTGCATAGGAGAAGTTATCACTGTTATTTGGGAAGGCCTAAAGCTTTTTTGAGAAGAAAGGCTATATTTTATGCTTGTGATTGAACTCAGGGCCTTGTGCAAAGCTAAGTACTCGCCCCATCACTGAGTTGTGTACCCAACACAGAAGGAGGGTATTATTAGGGATGCCTTCTCAAACTATTACAGTATTCTTTCTGTCTTTGTTAGGATTTCTACTGCTGTGATAGAACACCATGACCAAAATCTACTCAGAGAGTTCTACACTTCTTCTGAAGGTATCCTCAGGCAGCTAGGAGGAGGGTCTTAAAACCTATGCCTGTAACGACACACTTCCTCCAACAAGGACACACCTACTTCAACAAGTACACACCTCCTAATAGTGCCACCCCCTGTGGCAAGCATATTTAAACCACTACACCCAGCTTTCATGTTGAGGATAACCTTGGGTCTTTCCTCTCTTATAGCTTCCTTCCTTTCTGTCACAGGCTAATCCTCAATCTCAGGAATTTCTTCCAGGCAATGCTTGCACACAGTCAGATTTGGCTGTAAGAGCTATTTCTGATTGTCAACTTGACTACATTTGGAATGAACTACAATCCAGAAATGAGGGGCACACCTGTGATTCCAACCATGAGGCTAGAAGACACAGTTATGTTTTGTTTTTTTATCTGAATCATGACATAGGATGACACATGCTTTTGATCTGAATCTTGAGGTATAGTGGCCATAAAAAATTTGGGCAAGGTGGTACATTTTTCATCCCAGGTGACAAAAGCAAACAGATCTCTGAGTTCAAGACCAGCCTGGGGCAGAACAAGTTCCAAGTAAAGAAAAGCTTAGGTCCAGTTGTGGTGGTACACACTGTTAATCTAGACCAAGCCTTCTGTGGGAGGCCTACATAAAGACATTGGAAGAAGGGAGGCTCCTTTTTCTCCACCTACTTGCATTTACTTGCTAGCACATCTGTTGGAACCTACTTCTTCAAGATATACAGAAACCCAGCTGAAACACCTACCCTGGTGGAACTGAAAACTAATAGATTCTTGGACTGCCCATTCACAGCTGCCCATTGTTGAATTAGTTGGGCTGCAAACTGTAAGTCATTCTGATAAATTTCTTTAACATATGGAAACATTCTATAATTCTGTGACTCTAGAGAACCCTGACTAATACACTTGTCTTGGTGGCATGCAGGCACTCTTCCATAGTTTCTCATTTATCTTGTAATGTTTTTATATTATGTTCTGGACAATGTATAAAAAAATGAAGACTAAAATATGATAATATTCTTTTTTAGAAAGTGGAGCTCTTCCTCAGTGTTAGAGGCTGAACATTTACTGTTGGGAATTTAGCTCGGGCTGGGCTAGGACTTCTTCTTAAAGTTTTAACCTTTATAATTTTGTGGTGTGTGTGTGTGTGTGTGTGTGTGTGTGTGTGTGTCTGTATCTGTGTGTGTGTTTGTGTGGTATGTGATGTGGGGCTTGCTTCAGTTGTGATGTTTATGTAGAGATCAGAAGGAAAACTTTATGAAGTCAGTTTTCTTCTACCTTTATATGGATTTAGGGTGGAATTTGGGTCATCAGACTTGGAAAACAAGTACCTTTACCTACCTGGCAATCTTGCAATCCTTGTCCTATCATTTTAATTATGCTGACTTGATTTTATAGCCCGTCCTCCGTCTTCCAATATCTTTCAAGAACCACCTCTTGAATTATTTTAAATGGGAGTGGGCTTTGTGACTTTAACTTTGAATTGAAAACTAAAAGGCTCAAGTACTCCTCTAATGATGATGAAAGATGCCAGTGTTCACAGACAGGTACCTGCTCTGCTTCTCCTCTACGTGTTCCCCAGGGAAACAGTGGAAGGAGTTATAGCTGTGGTCTACAATTTCAGCTGACTCTGGTTGTGTCCAGGTAACAACTCATTCCAATACACAGTCATTTAAGAGGCCCGGTGATTTAGCATCATCTCTGAAATTAAAAAAAAAAAAAAACCTCTTCCTGAGTCAGGTTAGTTGTTCACTCTGGATGCAGACAGGCAACCCAGTCCCTCTCCTTCAAGTATGAGTCTCTCAGCTTTTATAAAGGACTCCATTCCTGCTTTCTGTCTCTCAAACTCAGTTAATTAAAATTTCCATGTTTTTTCATAGCCCTATTGAAAAACATGGTTTCTCTATTTGTTTTCCTCCTTGTTACCATAGTAGCAGGTCTTTTGCAATTGGCAGCAGAAATCTGTTCCTACCAGAGATGCTGATTCAGCAACCTGTGGACCTCACTTTGATTTAGATTCAAAACTAGACCTAGTTAAATGGAAAACAAGGGATGGTTCTGCATTCCCCATAGCCCAAGGCATGTATATTAGCCAAATAAAGTAGTTTTTCACATGTAATCAAGATATTGGAGATCCCAGTTGTAGGAATCCTTGTCTAAAGTAGCCCTTTCTGATATAGATGACATATATCTCTAGTTTTAATTTTTAAAGATATATTCTTGTGAGTGAGTGAGTGAGTGAGTGAGTGAATTGATAAGTAGGTAGGTAGATGATAGATAGATAGATAGATAGATAGATAGATAGATAGATAGATAGATAAGGGGGGTCTGTGATGCCAGATGGAGGCATCCCCTGGAACTTAAGTTCCAATATTTAGATGCTGGGAAACAAATTCAGGTCGTCTTCAAGAGCAGCAATTATTATGAACTGCTGAGTCATCTCTCCATCCCTTATTTTAAGCTTTAGATTTCTTATCCAAACCCAAACTCTTCTTCTCTGAATCTCATAGATATGTTTTCAAAAAGTGCACTTCAAATATACATTTCCTGTTTCTTCCTCTAAAAGTTACACAGACATTGAAATGAAATGAAATTCACGTCCTCTTTGTCTATGTTAGATATACATAAAAAATAAATACTTCCGAGAAGAGTGAGTACTTAATAAACGTTTTAATGACTTAATGTTCTTGAGAACCTGGCTCACCTAACTTGCTTTCATCCTGTTTCTGAACTTCTCAATTTTATCTGTCCACAACCTAGCTAGAATCAGCATCCTTTTCATTTCAAATGTTTTAAATTTAAACATCTCATTCACTCTTTTTGTTTGCACTTTAAAATTGGCTATTACAAATTTCCATAATGGGGTCTCCAACTATAATTCTAGCTTTGTTCTTTGTATGTACTTTGTGTCTCAATCAAACTAGAAGAAACCCTTCTTGGCTTTATGAGCACAGACCCTGATCTTCTATCTCTAATCATTATATATGGCATAGATTATCGTTTACCCATTGACCTCTTACTATATCAAATTCCCATGCCCCCTTCAGTAGCTACTTTGAATGCCACTACAATATTGAAACTGGACATGCTCCCTCACTCCTTGTACTTCCTACCACATGAAATTTTCTACAACACATCTTAATATTGTTTTGCAATACTGTATATCTAGTGGATCTTTCTGAAAGTCCAGTGGAAACTCACAGAGGTCAGGAGCTATGCTTTCTCATGTCTCTATTTCCTCACTTGTCCCGTCCCACTGCTTAAATAGCATACACGATACAAATATGTGTTGAAACTTAAAATAGTACATAAAAAAGATACCCTTCTCACTTAATTTGTACACAAAATATATTAGATTTCAGAAACCTTAATAAATTTGGTTGAATTTCATCACATATGAGCAAGCCCAAATATGAAATATCAAAGTGACACATCTTGTTAGAAAATGCTGGGCATGATGTAAATACGGGAAAATAAAGCCCCACCATTTCTTGCTGCTTCCCAGGTAATGTCTGAATTCACTGCTCCAGAATCTTTCACTTTAATTCTACTATGAGTGAAATGTTCTTAAAAACAGCCAATAGAGAGGAACCTTAACTGATGTTAATGAGTCTCTGGAGTATAAATGCAAAGTTGTTTTTTTTTTTCAAGGTCACACCTTTATTTCTTTTCCAATTTTTTATTAGATATTTTCTTAATTTACATTTTAAATGCTATCCCAAAAGTTCCTTCTACCCTCCCCCCACTCTGCTCCCCTGCCCACCCACTCCCACTTCTTGGCCCTGGCGTTCCCCTGTATTGGAGCATATAAAGTTTGCAATGCCATCCTTTCGTCTTAGTTTATAGAGGACTGATATGTCTGGGACATTTCAGAGTTGACATTATTATGCAATTATGCATCTTAAAGTAATCAACACTTTTATATATGCTCATTCTAGTTCTTTCAGAGAGTTTAAAAACACTAACTCATCCATTAAAATTAATGAAAATTTTAATTCTGATGCACTGTATAATATTCGGACCTGTTTCGATGCAAACAGTATAGTATTGGTCAGGCCATAATTTTTGCATTTAGGTCCCTTAGGGGTCTTCCTTTAAGAAGTGTCAGTGCTCTGTACAGGATTTCTGTGGGAAGCCAAACATGGCAAAGACTGAACATGTTGTGGGTAATTGACCATTATAAAAAAAATGATGCATAGTTCTCACCTTGTGACAAATGAACCCATATAGAGTTACTTCAGAAGTAGAGCCTTTGAACAACCAGAAAATTATTCCGCTCTAACTCTACTTTGTATTCAGTTACAGAACTCTAATACTGATCATGTATACTTTACAGTAGCCTAGAACTTATCAGAGACAACTAAGGCCAGAATGAAGAAAGAAGGAGGAGGAGGAAGAGGAGGAGGAGGAGGAGGAGGAGGAGGAGGAGGAGAAGGAGAAGGAGAAGGAGAAGAAGAAGAAAAAGAAAAGAAGAAGAAGGAAGGAGGAGAAGGAAAAAAAGAAGAAAGGAAGGAAGGAAGGAAGGAAGGAAGGAAGGAAGGAAGGAAGGAAGGAAAAACATAGAAAGAAACAGAAGAAAGAAAGAAAGAAAGAAAGAAAGAAAGAAAGAAAGAAAGAAAGAAAGAAAGAAAGAAAGAAGAGAGAGAGGGAGGGAGAGAGAGAGAGAGAGAGAGAGAGAGAGAGAGAGAGAGAGAGAGAACTGATACCCTTTGAGTATCAGTGTGCATCAGTTTCCTAATCACTGCCAGGCTTCTCCTGGGTCTAACAGGAAGCACAGCATATGAGTCACATACCTTGGCTACCAGGAACCAAGTACTCTCCAATTATACTTACTATCTGCTCAACAAGAACAATGCCATGCCTGGTATTAGAAGCCTAGCTAACTAATCAGTGTGATGGAATTCATGGTTATTAGAAGAGAATAAATATGCTAATCACTAAACCAGCATAATCCCTAACAACAATCTGTAAACATTTGTCTTTATACACACATATAAGTATAGTCTTCATCCTTAACCAAGGACACCTCTCTTTGCAACAGAGACCACTACAAAAAATCATAACCAATCAATATACAGAGTTGTGTAGTCCAGTTCCAATGAATACACCTACAAAATGTTGGGCCCATTTTGGCCCTGGTTTGAGCATTGAGGACAAACCTGAGGCTGGATCAAGTTTTGAGACCTGTCTGTCACTTCTGTATCTGGATGACTTAGCAAGACCTGTTTGGCCCTGCCTCTTTGCTGCCATTGCTGATGTAGAGCTTTGCCATTGGCCCTGTCAGTCACTCTGAGTCATCTCTGCCGCCCCCAAACACGTAATGCTAAGAAGGAAGTTCATAGCAATAAATATGACAAAAGAAAAGTTTCCTATGAGCACAACCTAAGTCTATTGAAAAAAAAAATACTAGCTAAAAGAAGAAACTCAATGCTTGGGAAGGAAATGCTGCAAAGGGCCATTACTAAAGGGAAGAGATGGGAAATCTGCTTCAGAGAAGCAGCTGTGCAACCATCTTTCTTCCCCATCAGCATGGTGTTTCTCTCCCTCACCTGGAGAATCGGACAGCCCAGAGGCAGCAGCAATAGGACCCTGGAACCACAGATCCCAAGAAGTCTCCTTCTCAGCTTGTATCTCATTATCCAATGAAATAATGAGGTGACTCTGAAACTCCTTTCAACGCCAAGGCAGCTGAGAACCCAATTCTATCAGCTAAACAAGGAGGCCAGCAACAGCATTTCAATGGCTGCTCATTAAGTCTTCATTGATACCACAGTCCATGGAGGTGGGCCAGCTTGTCTTTACATGTGCAAGCGAAAGGAGCATTGCCAGCAAGACCAAGGTTGACAGGACCTAAAGTAACTGAACATAATATGAAAAATGTCTAAGGTCCAATAAATAATACCCTGATAATCCCAAACTGTGAAATTCGGGACATCGTTGAGAAGAGATGAATAACAGATAGCAACATGACCATGAAGAGGTGTTAAGATCACAAGAATTTTGAGCTGGCCGTGGCTGTGCGTACCTGCAATTCCAGTGTCTCAGGAGTTGAGGCAAGAGAATCACTCACTAAGGCCATAAATGAATAAATTGAAGAAGATACTAAACTCATGGCATGCATCCAAAGCAATTCTGACTTCAAGACCGATTTCACCAGCACAGGTGGACTCTGTATCTTTTAATCAATCATTGATTTTAGAACCACCACCTTAAAAGCACTTTTTGACAGCTAGTTATAGAATTCTACTGAAGAAAATGAAAGGCATATGTATTAATAATGAATGAGCTATTTTAAATGATCAAATGTAAATTAATGGAACAGCAATAGTGGAAATAAAATACTGTGTGAGAGTGCAATGGAGAGAAACAGTCCTGTTCTTTGTCGCTACTTCCCAGACATTTCTTTCTATTTACTTTTTTTATTAATCATTTATTCATTTACATTTCAAACAATATCTCCCTTCCCAGTTTCTCTTCCACAAACCCCATCCCACTCCTCCTTTCCCTTTGCCTCTATGAGGGTGCTCATCTATGCACTCATCTACTCCCTTTTTACCACTCTAGCATCCCCCTATGGTGGGGCATCAAGCTTCCACAAGACCATTGATGCCAGACAAGGCCATCCTCTGCTACATATGCAGCTGTAGCCATGGATCCCTCCATGTGTACTCTTTGGTTGGTGGTTTAGTCCCTGGGAGCTCAGAAGGCCCAGTTAGTTGATAGTGCTCTTCCTATGGGTTTGTAATCCACTTCATTTCTCTCATTTCTTCCCCTAGCTCGTCCATTGGGGTTCCCAGGTTCAGTCTAATGGTTGACTGGGATTATCTGTATCTGTATTAACGGCTATTTTAATACATCCCCACCTACTCTAGGAAAGAAAGAAGGACTCAAAGCTATTGTTTGCTTAAACGTCCTCTCAGTCTTATTCTTTTATTTTCTAATGTGTAAAATTAATGTGGGGCAAGACCAGTTACAATTCCTGAGCTCTCTCTATACTTCTGGATTACTGTTTGTTTGTTTGTTTGTTTGTTTGTTTTTAATTACATTTTATATATTTACCATTTTCCAGTGTGTGTGTGTGTGTGTGTGTGTGTGTGTGTGTGTGAGTGTGTGTGTGTGTGTGTGTGTGTGAGAGAGAGAGAGAGAGAGAGAGAGAGAGAGAGAGAGAGAGAGAGGATAATATATAGAAGTCAATTCTATCCTTCCACTACATGCATCCTAGAGATGAAGCTTGGGTTACCAGTGCTTGGCTTCAGGACCTTTTACCTACTAAGCAATCTCATTAGTCTTGTTTCATATATAGTTCTCAGCAACCTCAGATGAGGACTAGATCTATGAAATTTTCCTCTTCAGTTCTTGGCTTTTCTATAGTTGTGTACTCAAATCTGATAGGCATTTAATCACACACACACACACACACACACACACACACACACACACACACACACACACACACACTTCTTTTAATGCCCCAGTAAACATCTCACTTTGACTCTTCTCCTACAGTATCCTATGTCACCTTGCCCACTAATCTATACCTACAGGCATCTTGACATTTATGACTAACATAAGTACCATCATAACTTCTTTAATTATGGAGAGGAGGGCAAAATATGGTTAGGTTCCTCCTGGGCAGCTTTATAAGTATAATGTCAGACTCCTTACATACATCAGACTTACTACAAGACTGTAGAGAATAACTTAACCTCTATCCGCTCCATTTTACTAATTTAAACACAGCAGAATAGGACAGCTTTTGGGAAGCATTTTGAGGTCCTTAGATAAATGAAAACCCACTCATCACAAAGGACTATTATTACCCCATTTGTGGAGCCTTTCATCTGCCTCTGGAAGAGAGCTGCTGCCTGTACTGAGTTTCAGCATGTAGACAAGCTGCCAATGCCCCGAATTAAGTATTTCTTGTCATCTGGGCTTGCCAGAGATTAGTTTGCAGACATTTTGCAAAAAGCATGCATAATACATATTGCTGAATACAATATTTATCATGAAACAGCTTCTGGAATTGAAAACCACAACCCGGCAGCATTGTCTATCCTGTGGTTTCTTTTCCATCAGTGCGCCCTAAAGAGGCTGTGCATCCTCTGAGTCACATCAAATTGAATTTCAAAGCCAAAAATGGAAGCTGGAAGCTGGCTAAATCTTACAGGAAAATTATAGTCATAAGACATTCGTGTGTTATAAGAAAAGGGATGCATGCACATCTGTGTGTGTTTGTACATATATGTATACATATGTATACTTCATTTACCCCATCAAGAAAAAACAAGACCTGAGACCATGTTCAACTACAAAATACTTGCCATGCAAGTATGAGAACCTGGGTTTGATCCCTAGAACCCATATGCAAAAAGTAGGCATGATGGTGTGTATTGTTGCTCCAGTGCTGGGAAGGCAAAGACAAGTAGATCCCTAGAGCTTGTTGCCTGGCCATGCTAGTTTAGTTGACAAAATAATGGATTAAAATATAAAAAGACCAAAGTGGATGGAATCCTGAGGCATAAAATAAAAATTTGGCCTCTGGCCTCCACATACACTCACATGCACATGAACATGACACATGCATTCACGTACACACACACACACACACACACACACACACACACACACACACGTGTGCACATACACACATCATCTGTTTCATTTGAAAGACAGCTCCTTTCTTACAGCCATGTTTTAGAATCAGGAAGAGATAGACTTAGTTACAAGGGCCATTAAGCAGCAGCACCTTACCTTCTTCCCTAATATCCATGCTCCCAGGATAATAAGATTTTGAATAAATTACTCTCTTTATTTCATGAGCACCATGAATCCTGGCAGGTTTACTTTGACAGCTATTTTAATGGCACCATTAACTCAAATATGAGTCAGACAAAGTTTGTCTCTTCTCCACTAATGACATGCTTGCCAAAAGTCTAAATATGTTTCAGGAAAGAGGAGGCGATTCTGGAACCACACAAACCTAGGAAGCTAGGGAAAGCTCCAGAGAGGGACTGAGTTCTTCACTAGCAGGATTTCCTGAGATCATTGCATTTTTCCTC
>LR749567.1:1364152-1536610 GCA_902729485.2 Mus minutoides
CCTAGTTGGCCATCATTGGGAGGAGAGGCCCTTTGGTTATACAGACTCTATATGCCCCAGAACAGGGGAATGCCAGGGCCATTACGCGGGAGGGGGTGGGTGGGGGAGCAGGGCGGGGACGCGGGAGGGTAAGGGAAAATTTCTGGATAACATGTGAAATGTAAAGGAAGAAAATATCTAATAAAGAGAGAAAAAAATATATATAAATGTATGTATGTAGGTGTCAGAGACACATAGGAACTACTTACCTTCCTCTGTATTTAAGAATAAGCCTAAAACTACTCTTAAAAGTGAAGTCTTTTTTTTTTTTTTTTTTTTTTTTTTTTGGTTTTTCGAGACAGGGTTTTTCTGTATAGCCCTGGCTGTCCTGGAACTCACTTTGTAGACCAGGCTGGCCTCGAACTCAGAAATCCGCCTGCCTCTGCCTCCCGAGTGCTGGGATTAAAGGCGTGCGCCACCACGCCCGGCAAGAGTGAAGTCTTAAATAGCTAAAAAGGAGCCTATTGTGTTTATTCATGCATAACTTAGTTCTTACAGGCCCACATTATTACAGCTGGGCTTCTGTTTCTCCGTGGTTCAGACTGAATCATGGGAGTTCCTACCACAGCTCTTGCACATCTTCCATGGTAGAGACAGACCCCCTACACCAGATTCCAGGGTCTTCATCAGTTCTGTGGTAATGGAGATTTGGGTTATCTTCAGTTTTCAATTAGCAGAAATAACTCCAGGGACTACAGAGATGGCTCAGCGGTTATGAGCCCTTGCTCTTAGTCCAGAGAACATGAGTTGGGTCTCAGCATCCACATCAGGTGGCCTGTACCTTCCTTTGCTCCAACTCCAGGGCATTCAACACTGCCTTCTGGCCTCCAAGGACACCGCACATACATGGCATATGCATAGTATAGTAGATACACACATGAAAATGAAAATAAAAATTAATCTTAGTAACTTGGTGGGAGTGAGGATAGGCGGTTGTGGAAGTTCACACTAAATCTGTGAAACTGGAATTGGAATATTAAAGTACTAATGTAAAACATTCTGTACAGTTCTCCAAATTTTCTTTCATAAGGCTTTTGTAATTCATATTCCTTCCAAATAGAAGTGAACTTCCCACAAACATGGTTATATTTTATAATTCTGAAATTCACCACCTTCCACAAGTTGGCATAGCTAGATGAAAACATAGAATTCATTTTAAAGGTTATTTGTTTCTTCTGACTATCTCAGAACCATCCTGAGGTGTTGGTCACATTGGCAAGACTGTATTTCCTGCGTGATTCATCTTTACACAAACAAAGTCCATGACATCAAGGGCGTCAGAGGTTCTTACCGATTTTCCTTTCCCTAAAGATTTTCACTGCTAGATTTAATGATATATTTTGAGTTTTATTGGAATGTCAATATTAATTGCTAGAATTTTAATTTAAAATTGTGTAAAGCCATACTCATGTAACATTTAAACAAGGGTCCCCTGAGGAGCCATTCAATCAAGATCACCTTTCAAGTTCATGAACTGTAATTGAGCATAGTTTAATGTTGCAAAACCTAAAGTCCCAGAATAAAAAAGAAAAAAAAAAAAGATTTTGCTTTAAATTTCTTCTACATTGATTTTTTTTTCCCTCTGAGACCCATGTATTTTTTTTTCAACTTTTATTAGATATTTTCTTCATTTACATTTCAAGTGTTATCCAGAAAGTTCCCTATATCCTCCCCCCTCCCGGCCCTGCTACCCTACCCACCCACTCCCACCCCCTGACCCATGTATTTTTTGAAAGATTTATAAAGCCTATAGAGGCGTCCCAGTCATTGATAGTGCCTGTTATTCTTACAGAAAATCCAGGTTCTGTTCCAGACACTCACATGATGGCTCACAAAAACACACAACTCCAGTTCCAGGGGATCCAGAGCCTTCTTCTCAGTGGCCTCTGTGGGCACCAAACACACATGCAGTATACACACACATACACACACACACACACACACACACACACACACACACACACATGTGGGTCAAACACTCACACACATCGAATAAAATGAATCAATTTAATTTAAAAATTAAAAATGGTATAAGTAGTATATCAAGCAATAAATATTTTGCTTGAGGTAATGTTACATTTTCAGTTATTCTGCCTATTTTATTACAGGCATCTATCTACACATGTGGAGACATACATACATACATACATACATGCTCGCTCCCACACACAGGGACACACAGAGCAGCAGAGCTTGTTAAGTGAAGATTATAGAGTAGAAATGGTATGCTTTCACTCATTGTCAGCCTTTGACAGCTTTGTGTCTCACGTAAAGTACAAATAAGTAATTTTAGGCCTCTGGCTAATTTTCTTTTTGCAGAAGTGAACCTTAACAGTGCTCCGGGAAGTGTTTAACCCAAATCCCACCTGCTCCTGCTCTTCCCAGAAGAGTGGGAACAGATGCGTGCCCCATTTACACGTGCAGAGATAAGCAGAGAGCACTGTGAGCGCAGGAGACTGGCAGGGTCGAGTAGAGTGGACTGCATTGCCCCAGACTCCAGGCTCTGCCTCTTCTGCACATTGCAGCGTGGCCCTGAATCTTCGCCACTCTATTTTGTAAAGGTTCCAGGAACCCTGCTCATGTTTTCAATAAGATGGTTCCTCGGTCACTAAGCATTTCTGACTGCACCACTCATCAAGGTGGGACATCTCAGAGTTCAAGCTGGGTTTAGTTTTGGTTCAAAGATGGTCATAATTTACCTTCATGCCCATATTCAGATGTATACTTCATATTTTGGCTATAATAGTTCTATCCTTTTTTGAATATTTGTTCAAAAATGGGCAAATATTACATTAGGGAGCTAAGAATCGACCCAGTCTTTTTCTTTGGTTTGATTAAAGCTCCTCCACCCCCACACCCCCACCCCCATCTAATTTAGAATAATTTAGAATTCAGTCTGGTAGCTCTTTGGTAATGACTGCTGTCGCCCACATCTAGTTGCTGTTTACCCGCTTAGGTCCTGACCAACTCCTTCTGGAGCTCAGATTTTGGCATTATATAGGGCAATCCAGATGTTTTCACCACAGTTAAGACTTAGATAATTGACCACTAGTAAATGACATGTAAAGCCAGAAAAATAACCAGGAATTTCATTAGGAGAATTTTAGCAACTTGATGTCTGGGGAGTAAACTTTAAAGCAGGGACTAAGAATCATTTGTGGTGTCACAGTGACATGCTACTCATTCAGTGGTTTTCAAACACAGGAGAAGTTACTGGAATCAGAAAAGCACAGGAAACAATTGATAGAAGAACTCCAGAATGTGAAACAGGTAAGTTGTTTGGGGTGGGAGGATGCAGGGATGGTGGGGTTCAAGGGGTACAGTGCATGAGAACATCCATGGGTCCTTTCGTGTGTAACAGTGTGTGAGGTAGACCTTTAAAGCAGTAATGCTTTATCATATCTCAGAATTCGCAATTGCAGTCAGCACAGGAGAAAAATATAGAGCTCTTGAAGATAAACATTTGGAGTTTGTATCTACTGGGGTCCTGCTCTATTAATCATACAAATTTAAAACCCTGAAATGGCTTCCATGAACCAAAATGGCCAGTCTCGTTGCTTTTCTATTATTCTCTTCCATTTCCCTTTTCTGTTTTCTCTTTCTTTTGTTATTTATACTTCAAGATTTTATTAAAGAAAAAACAAAGCAAGCACTTCTCCCCAAAATGCACAACAGAGCATTGCTGTAGTTCGGTGCTCATGGTAAATAATTAAGAATGTCCTTTCACCCTGCGTGGTCTTTACCAGATTGCAGTAGATTTGAACAAGACAAATAGCACTATGAAAAAGTAAAGGCAGACAGGGAATGCACCATGAATACAACTGTGGGTTGAGCAGAAGCCTGTTAAGATCGGTGGTGAATGCTTGGTTCTCAGTCCCCCTCACCCTGCCCTCACAGAAAGCATCATATTGGCCAAGATAATAAACAGAGCCATTCGTGACTCCTACCCTCCATCTGACAGTAACAGAGACCAGAACAAACCTCCATAGTAAGTAGAATAAATAATTTTCAGCATAAGTCCCAAAGCTACTGCATCCCAGGACCTAGAACAGAGAAAGCTTTAAAGACTCTGAAAGGAATAAGGAGAAACAAGAGTTTGAAATGAAACGAGTGAAATCAGTACGAGAAAAAAGAAAGTGTAATAAATCTCAAAATCCTAACCATTGGTCAGCACTTGATGGCACTCAGCCAGGATTCAGAGGTGTGTGCACCCAGAAATTGCAGCCTCTGGGAGTCAGTGCCTTGTGGGAAGAATCATAGATGGAGAAGAAACACTAAGAAGGAAGTGAAGGGTCTTACAGAAAGAGAAGACCTCACTCTGTCCACTTCTCGCCCTGAGATCAGCAGTAATATGACCCATGATGCACTACAAAGAAGAGGGTGCTCTTGACCTAAGACCTCTCTATAAAGTAGTGTTTTAAAGCTGAAAAAAAAAAATTCCCATTATGACCAGCTGCAAAAAATCTTGTGGCCTAAAGTTTCCATCTTGGTAAAAATGTGTACTGTAACTGAATAACAAAACAGAAGAAATGTAACATAACACGCCACATTCAACGGAATGTTCTCACTTAGGTATTTGCAGCTAAGAGAAATATGCCTCAATCTGAAATTAAAAACAAAACAAAAATAAAGACTAGAGCCAGTGAGATGGCTCATGAAGTAAAGGTGATGGCTACCATTTGTTAACATTTAGTACAGAAATACAAATGGAAACTAAATTGCCAAGAAGTATATTCAGGTGCACTAGAAAGAAAATAAATTGCAGAGTTTCCTAAAGAAACCAGTCAGAACAAGAAAACACTAAAATTGAGAATTATCATCCAACCAGACTTTCCAGAATTAGAAGACTTGGATCTGATGAGCAGCCTCTCTGAGGGTCCACAAACTCCCAACACTGTCATGTATACAGTCCCAGAAAGATAACGCATTTCAGGGCTAAGAAGTCAGTTCAGTTATGCCTGGAGCTGAAGTCGATAGAGCTATACTATGAGGAGCTGTCTGACAGGGACTTCTGTGCCTGCATCTGGATGAACCAGGACATCAAAGCATTAATCACAGTCATAAATGATGCACTGTAGAATAATGATAACTCATGAGCCTGTACCATGTATAATTAGATTAGCTAATTAATGGGGTAGAGGAGCACTCTGGCTCATGGTGATTGCGGAGTGCTCACTGGAAACAGCAGAGATGCTGCTAGATTTGGAAAGAAGCATTTTGAATGTTTTAGTAAGGATTGAATTAGGAACAAATTAAGATGCTAAATTTAGGAGGAAATTTTAATGAACAAGATATCTACATAGTTATATAGTTTAAAAGTAACTCTATAAACCACTGCTAATTATAACAGAGAAATAGTAATTATGTAGTGGAAAATTGAGAAAACAGTTTGATGCTAAAACTTGTCTTCACCAATGAAGACGCCATTGTTACCCAAAATGTGATACCCTAAAAAGGACACAGTGTCATCTGTGTGCCACCCTGACTGAGAGTTTATAGCCTGAATCTAACCTTGGAGAGCATCTGGCATCTGATAAGATGCTGGACATTAAGAAGTGATAAGAGACAGAAAATCTCAACAAATACTTGACCCTAGGCAGGATCCTGTACTGGGGTGGGGACATTATCTGGTGATTTGACTGATCTGGAATACAGAAGGTAAATTAGATCAATGAAAGTCTTGAAACTCCTAACAGAATTATATATAGTAATATCTTTATTAGGAATATCTTAAGGATAAAAGGCTATGATGTATGTAACTTACTTTCACATGGTTAAGGAAGCATGTGGATGCATGTGTGATACATATACATACATATACGTGTCTGAATATAGAGGAGATTGAAAATATGTAAAGCTGTAGCAACAGCTTCTAAGTATCCATGCATTTCTTACATCTCATTCATACTGGCCAAAGGTTGAATGTGGAATATTTGCTAAATCTGTGTGGAGGATATGAGAACATTCTTCACATTATACTTTCTTTTTGATCAATTTTGTATTTATTTATTTTATGAATATGAGTGTTGGCCTGCGTGTGCATATGTACACCTTGGTGGCCCAAACTAACATTACCTTCCTGATATTGTCAGCTCCCTTACACATCACACTGCTGCCCTCGCCCCACCCCGGCGCCATTCAATCTGAACACTTACCTATAAATATCCTTTTGAAAACATAACATAAATCTCTGTAGGACTTTCTGTCATATATCTGAAAAGCCAACAATCCAACTAATGGATGCCCCAAGTAAATGTCAAAGCAGACAATCTGGTCTACATGACCTGACATCTTGCCTGGATCCTCACACTCCACCTGCCCCCGCTGACCTCACCTCCACCCCACCCGTCGTGGTTTTCCAGTCCTTTCTCTGTTCTTCCTGCACCATCACCTGGCTAGCACCCCTCACTGTGGGCAGAAGGGTTTTGAGTATTACTAACATCTTTGGCTCATGACATCTTAAAATAGAGGAGATAGCTACCTCTGATTTCAGCAACGGCTGCCACAGACTAGGTGCTCAAATGTTTGGCGAAGTAAGGAAGGGAAAGAGGAAAACTAAAAGATTAATTTAACATTAGATTCAGAAGAAATTGAAGAGCAAATGAAAGGTGATTTAAGACTGTATTATAGCACCGCCCAATAGAAATGCAAAAGCCCCTTATGAATTGTTAAATTTTGTAGTAGCAGAAAGAAATAATAAGATTAAATATATTTAACCTATTACATTCAAAATATTTTGGCATGCAACAATATTAAAATTTTAATATTCATGAGATATTTTATATTTTTGCACTCTATCTTCACAGTAATATTTGTACTTTTAGAACATCTTTATTGTATTGAATTTTAATTAGAAATATTGAATCTGTCTTTAAATATAATAAAATTTATGTGAACACATAGATTCACATGCCCGAATTTCTCTAGACTTTAAAAAAAGTTTCTTGCCAGGCGGTGGTGGTGCACGCCTTTAATCCCAGCACTTGGGAGGCAGAGGCAGGTGGATTTCTGATTTCGAGGCCAGCTTGGTCTACTAAGTGAGTTCCAGGACAGCCAGGGCTACACAGAGAAACCCCGTCTCGGAAAAACAAAACAAAACAAAACAAAACAAAACAAAACAAAACAAAACAAAACAAAACAAAAGTTTCTTAAAACTGAATTAAGTAACAAAGTTTCTTAATATTTGTATCCATGTTCACAAAACTAGGTTTTTTAGAATACTATATCTTTTCATGGCTACATTTATTTAAGGATATTCAGTATTTCTTTTCAAGGAAATTACATACATTTATCATAGCCCTAAGTAGTATCAGTCACAAAACTTATTTTAATATCGTTTTAATTTTGAAGCCAATTGGTATAACACTTATCAATAAGTATGATTTATCTTTTGATACATATGACAAAAATATAAACTAGGTATGCTTGTTTGTATTGTTACAAATTTCAGGGGCATTACTTCAGAAGTCATATTTCCCCTTACAAGTTTAATGCACATTAGTTCATTATGCAGTGTGATATTAATGAGAAAAATGTAAATGGCCTCATTGTTTTGTTTTTGATTACTGTATGATGGGGCTGAAACTGTGCCCGTAGCAGTTTTTACACAGTGAACATCAGAAAGCTAAGCACAAGTTGGTAGGATTTTTACCATATGTATGTATCTTATGGTGTAATGAAATAATAAAACTCTTGTTTAAAAACATCAATAAATTCAATGTCTTGCTCTAACAAAGCTGGAATGCCATCTGCTATAATAAAACTTGTTTTTCATTATCTAGCTGAAAATTTTCTTTTAGACATCTATTCTAAACATTTGAGGGTTTTTTTCGGGCTCAAAACTAACATTTCATCAAAATTCGGAAGTTTTTTGAGATAAATGTTAATGAAATCTCAGTCAGAAATTGTCTCTTGTTACATCTTGTACCTGAAACTATAAAAATGCAATTTGTTTGCATATTTTAATTATGTTGATTGCTGACTTTGTTGGAGTTTTCAAGGTGTATGGGCCTTTGTGACATAATTAAAGAACTTTGTTTATACATACAAAATAGTTTATTATTTTATCATAATGGAAATTACCAGCTGCCGTGGCTACCAGTGTGGAGCATGGAGTTACAGAGACAAAGTGTGAAGCAGAGACTGAAGGAATGACCATCCAGAGACTGCCCCACCTGGGGATCCATCCCATAAACAACCACCAAAACCAGACACTATTGCATATGCCAACAAGAGCTTGCTGACAGGAGCCTGATAAAGCTGTCTCCTGAGAGGCTCTGCCAGTACCTGACAAATAAAGAAGTGGATGTTCACAGCACAGGGTCCCCAAAGGAGGAGCTAGAGAAAGGACCCAAGGAGCCAAAGGGGTTTGCAACCCCATAGGAGGAACAATAATATGAACTAACCAGTACCCCCAGAGCTCCCTGGGACTAAACCACCAACCAAAGAAAACACATGGTGGGACTCATGGCTCTAGCTGCATATGTAACAGAGGATGGCCTAGTCGGTCATCAGTGGGAGGGGCGCCCTTGATCCTGTGAAGGTTATGTGCCCCAGTATAGGGGGATGCCAGGGCCAGGAAGTAGGAGTGGATGGGTTGGTGAGCAGGAGGAGGGGAGAGGGGATAGAGGGTTTTCAGAGGGAAAACTAGGAAAGGGGATAACATTTGAAGTGTAAATAAAGAAAATATCTAATAAAAACAGTTTAAAAAATAAAATAAAAATAAAAAACAACTTATCCCATTGATTCTTTACTGATTGTTAAAAGAACTTTCTAGCAAATTCACTGAACACTTACAAAGTGTTTCACTATTGCTGTTTTTATATGTTGAAAAAATATTGCACTCCAAGTATCTTTGTAAAATGTACATACTTAGTCTCTTTTTCTGTCCTAGTCATATTTCTAGTCAATTTTTTATCCTTAGAATATCCTAATTTTATTCTTCTTAATATTTTGATGTATTCTGTGCACGTTCCTCCATGTTAGTACTGTACCTTGATCTTCTCCACCTCTAACTCCCACTGAAGCACCTCCTTTACCCTTCACACTTGCCATGGCATCTCAGTGGCCCCTTCTGGCTTTCTTTCCCTCTTTTTTTTTTAAGATCTATTTATTTATTATATGTAAATACACTGTAGCTGTCTTCGGAGACTCCAGAAGAGGGAGTCAGATCTCATTACGGATGGTTGTGAGCCATCATGTGGTTGTTGGGATTTGAACTCGGGACCTTCAGAAGAGCAGTCGGGTGCTCTTACCTGCTGAGCCATCTCACCAGCCCCTCTTTCCCTCTTTTTTACGTTTTTGTAACCTTCTGAGCCCAATTAGTGCTGACTGTGTGCTTGGTGGGTATGGGGTCCTGTGCTGGCCAGTGACCACACTCTTGAGGAGTAATGACTTCACCTCTCTCAGCAGCTATCAGTTGCCAATAGCTCCTTAGCTAGAGGTAGACCCCATGCACCATTCCCACATCCACACCAGGGTGCTGACTGCCTTGATCTTCTGCAGTCTTTACACAGGGAGCCATAGCAGCCCTGTGAGTGCAGTGGTCATGGCATGTTCTGAAGACAGCATTTCCCAGCACTCTTTGCCACCCTTCAGCTCTTAAATTCACTGCAGATATATCCTGAGCCTTGAAGGGGTTAATATAGATCTTCTGTATAGGGTTGAACACTCAATAGATGTTTGGTCTCAACTCTTGGGTTCGTTATAAGACTCTATAGTGACTGCTGCTCACTGGAAAAGGTAGTTATTCTAACCAAGGTTGAAAGCAAAGCTAACCTGTGCATTGAAACATAAATATTTAGCAGCAGCTTGACATAGTGTACAGTTAACGAAACAGCATTAGTAAGTTCCTTTTAAGGGATATGGCCTCCCTAGCCATGGTTTTTGGTTTGGTTTGGTTTCAGGGTTTGTTGGGGTTTGTGTGTGTGTGTGTGTGTGTGTGTGTGTGTGTGTTTTGTTTTGTTTTGTTTTGTTTTGGTATTTTGTTTAGTTTTAACAAATTTACATGAATTCCTCCTGTCCAGTCGGCCTCACATCCAATCAGATAGCAGGCGTACCATAACACTCATGCTCCTGTTGTAGCAGTAGGCACATCATGCCTGGTAGGTGGGTTCTGTAGCATTCCTGGTCCATCACTAGGGAAGTCCATTGATATCCTCTCTAAACTGCATGCACAGAACCTTTCAGCATTGTGAATGTTCACCCATAGGGAGGAGTTCCTAGATTAGTTTCAGCTCGGTTTCTCTGTATATGGCCTCCAAAGTATGTTGTGTCTTCAGCAATAGCAACTTACAAGCTCATTATGGTAGGCAAGCAAGAGCATGTGTTGTATGGGGGTGGGGGCTTCTGGGGGTCTCTAATTCATATGGGAAGATCTTTTATTAACTCTTTGCAGGACCTTATCTTACTATAAAATGTTGAACCAATCCTAAAAAGCATCATGGTTTCTCCTTTCACAGGTTCATCAGCTATCTTAAATCATGGAAGCTCATTTACCTTTAGTGTGACAACCCAAAAAGAAAGTATTGAATAACCACCAGGACAAGGGGATGATGGGTAAAAAGGAGGGAGAGGAAGGGAGGAACATAAAGAACAAGCTTTGAAGCATTGGCATCCCTTTTCAGGTCCCTTGTTTTTCTTCAACCAGGGATTGCCATGAGACTTCTTAACTCTTGGTCCTGTATTATATATATATATATATATATATATATATATATATATATATATATATATATATATATTTCATGCCCCAAAGAATAGCCCAGCCCTGCTGTTTAGAATGAAGATACTTTCCCATGAAATCATACCTGTCACTTTCTTTTCCTTCAAGTTCTAACAACTTCCAACACGTATGAACTGTCTCTGTAGCATCTTCCTTTGATCAACAGCTTTGTAAAACCCACCCTCAACACTCAAGTTCTTTTTAAATTGACTTCCAAGGTAGTGAGTGTTATGACCCCAGGCAACGGTGAATTGGTGACTACTTTAGAGCCAAAACACTTAGCTTGTCTGAACCAGTCTTTACTCTGATGGAATAGGCGAATTGTTTACTTGGCAACTTGACTAGGATCAGATAAGTCCAGTTGTCGCTGCCTCGCCTATACCAAGCTTGTGCAGAAGACTTCAGAAGGACCTGAAATAGCTGGTCAAGTCAGTAGGATTCTCTGGCTTAGTCTGATGAAGCAAGAAAGACAACTTTGAAAACAAGTCAGGTATCTCTAAGACAAACCCTAGTTACAGTCCCACACTTCTAGGGATTATGTTTCCTTGTGGTTTTCAAAAAAGCCAATGACACCTCTAATTTTTATGTTTGGGTGGCCTCTAGATCTCTAATTCCGTTTTGGCAATTTGAATGTCCAATAGTTTTCTTGAGCAGTACTCGTAGTTATTCTAAAATACCATCTCATGAGAAGGGAAAAATAAGAACACATACATTTGTTATACATTTCTGCTCCAAAAGCATGCTGTTGTAATAATGGCCTTCATGTCAGAATAGTAACTTTTGCTTCTCACTAAAATCCTTTTTACCGAATGATGCCTCATGCTGGCCCTTTGAGGCCACTGTCCCCTCCTCCCACTTACCCTCCTCATGCCTGACACCCACTAATCTATTGTTGATCACAATTTTTGTCCTTTGAAAAGACATACAAATGAAACAATACAGCAGGCTGCCTTTCATAATGCTCTATTTCCATCCAGCTTATCTCCCTGGGATTCCCCTGGACTGTTGTATAGATCCACAGGTTGTTCTTTTTTTGTTTCTGAGAGCATTATAAAACTAGTTTTCTCTAAAGAAGGTTGGTGGATTGTTCCAGTGTTGCCGTCCTGGTTGTGATGTTCTATTAGCATGCACAGTGTAACCATCAGCTGAGATTTTATAGACACAAGTGTCTCAAACCAAACAAAAGGAATCTGAGAACCATTATAAGGCACTTAAAATGTTGAACAGCAGTGGGATTAAAGAAGCTTATGGAACAAATATAGCTGGGTTTAGTTTTCAGCATGAATTTTCTTTTGTGTGTGTGCGTGTAATGAGAAAATTACTTCTCTCTTCTCTACCATTAGACTCTGCACTAGAAACTGCCTAAGGTAAGGAAAGCTTACTTGGAAAAGGAGCAGGAGAGCTGGTTTTCCAGAGTTCCAGTTGTCATTCTTGTTTGCATAGACATCATTTGTTCCTCATGATTCACTGGAAGTGCATGCAGCACACTTAGCAAACTTAAGTGTTTCTATAGCTATGGTGTGATTGCTGTATCGCCACAGAGATTACTGTGTTGGAAGCCTGGCATTCAGGATAAAGATATAAACACATGATAGAACCATTAAAAAGTAGAAAGATCCTTAGATCATGGGTCATACCCTGGATGTTCTTAAGGGACCTTTGTCTCTCCATGCCAATTCACTTTCTCACAGGTGGCCCATCTCGTTTTCCCATCCTTTGAACATTCAACACCAACAACTAACTAACCCTTTCTTTACAAGTCACCCCACTCAAATATTTCATAGCAGGGAAGAGTAATATAAGTGTCTATTTCAGAATCCTATTCCCAAATAGTTATGCTCGTTTCATATAGAAAAGATCTTTGTATTAGAAGGATTCCAAGAGAGACATTTTTCTGACTTTTCTGTATTATAAACTTATTTTAATTGAGTTGGCTTAATTAGACACCATTTTCAGTGTTGGGGAATTTGGGAGCAAAGTGGTGGTATTCTTCATAGAGACCTGCAGTCAATTTCTTTATACCATTTCCTATAGGAGGTTTCCCTATGGGAAACTCGTGAAGATGGGGTTCCATACAATGCATGGTGGGAGCACCATTTAGGTTACACTTTAGACATCTGTGTAGATGCTAAACATTTTTTTTTCAATGTTGGAGCAATATATAATAGTTGGACTGACAAACAAGAACATTTGCTCCAAGGAGGAAGTTGTTCCAAGGAGGAAGTAGTGATAAGGCGGCTGATTCTATTAATGTCTTATCTTGGCAGTTTGCTGTGTAAGAAATACTCTCAGTAGATCTACAGTCGTATGGGACTCGTGACATCGTAGTAATGATTTATTCACAAAATGTTGACGAGTTAAAAACAAGACTCGCCTGGTCATGAATAACCCCACATAAGTATTGTTTAGAAATCTGCATTGGTTTATTGTCTTTTTGCATTATATATGAAGAGATTGCCTCTGCCTGAGTTCCTAAATAACTAGAGATCTGCATCACAGCTCTTGAGTATTAATGGCGTGTGTGCTCAGTGATTCACCTAAAGTGCATGCAGCATTTTAAGCAAGCTTCAGCAAACCTAAGTGTTGCCATGGCTACAGCACTGTTGTAGCATATCTAGCCCCCAGAGGTCCCTGGGTTGGAAGCTCAGTGTTCAGGGTAAAGATTTAAACAGCTGATAGAACCATTAAAAAGTGGAATGACCTAGTCCCAGGGAATGGTCATGGATGCTCCTGAGGGACCCTTGCCTCTCTGTGCTGTTGCTCCTTCTCACACAAGCTTAGTCTCACACACACTTGCTGGTCTGGCAGAATGACACTACTGACTTCTCCACACGGCGCTTGGCTTACTTGCATCTCCTCTCTTGCTTTTTAAATTTCCTCTATCATATACTTCGTCCCATTTCCTCACATTAGTATACAAGATCTCTTTCTGTAGGAGACATTGACTCCATTTCTTGTAACTCTAATGTTAAGATATTTAACTTGTACAAAAACCCCCTCTCTCATTTAATAAACACTACAAGTTTTGTGTTGTCGATTTACTTTTTTGCTTTTAAAATCTGTGAAACTGTTTATTCCTGGCCATATTTCAGATGTATTTTACCCAGACCTCCACCCTGTCTCTATTTAATACTGAAAGTATTGTGTCAGCATATGGTATAAGATGAGAATATATACTTTTTTTTCCCTCCCAAATGGTTTGCCGTAGCAACCGTTTATTGTTTTTGTGGTATCACCCTTAGTTATAGACTCAATTCTTTCCTAACCTAAGGTCTGTTAGGGCTATTCAGTCTTTATAGCACTTTCTCAATAATTATATGTTGTGTTAGTGCCTGTTTACCTCTTAAGTTTACCTCTTAAGCTAAAAATCAGGTGTTACATTATTTATATATGCATTACAACCTTAGGCCGTATCCTGCATTGGGCGCCCTCATACTCTTTGAACTTCATGATCATAGACAAAATGCCACACACCCACACAAACACACACACACAGTTTAATGTGATTCATATTCCTGTTAAACCCCTCAGGGTTATTTTGAAAGAATTAATCACTAATCAATTAATGATGGAGCCCCTTAAGCCCTAAAGTTTAGAAGAATCACCATGTTTAATGTCTAAAGATGTAGCCACTGAACTGCACTGCATCCATAAAGAGGCTTTAAATGCTGACAAGGAAGGCTTCCAGATGTCCATGATCTGTGCTGCCCAAAGCCCTGTCGATGTCTGTGGTATCATGCTGCCTCCAAGGGTCTTGTCTGGCCCCAGCGTCCTACTGCAGCTGTGGCCAGGTTTCAGGGTCAGTCCTGTCACCAGAAACTCTGTGGAGGCTCATGCTCTGTCCTCCCTTCACTTACTGTGAAGAGCAAGAAGGCTACATTTGCTCTGATATCAACAACTGCAGATGCACAGTTGAGAGGGAGGGACAACCCCCACCCTCACTTCACCCCTACACACAAGGAAAAAGTAACAGCATAGATAGGAAGCCACCAATGAGAACTCTTAACAAATGTGATGGAGATTCTGAAGTGTAGATCTCCCCAGTTGATGGCTTCTGGTGGGGTCCAGGAAGGGAAGGACTCAGTTCTAGTTAAGAGGCAGGCCACTGAGGGTTGGACCGTGGGTCAGTGAGTATGCCCGTAACACAAACTGGACTTGGGTTTCGTTTGTTTGCTTGTTTGTTTTATTTTTACTTTTGGAGGAGGTCCCACGGGTAGCTGGGCAGACAGGAAAGGACTAGGAAGTAAGTGATTTGGACACATGATGTAAAATTCTCAGAGAATCAATAAAAATACTACGCTGAAAAAGAGTATAATATAACAATACACTAATTGATTGATCAGTTCATTGTAGACTGAAGTCCAGATGTGAAGTGGCTGATTAACGACAATACTTTTATTTACTAGTATCATGTGTTCTGTGCATAAATGATGTGTATGTGAATATACCCGTTCCATGGCTCATGGGCAGAGATCAGAGGACAACTTTTAGAAGTTGGTTCTTCTCCTTCCACCACGTGACTCCCTAGGAATTTAATTCAGATAGCCAGGCTTGCATCACAAATGCTTTCAGCAAGGAGCCATGTCATGGCCTCTAGTATGAACATTTTAAAGAATTTGTACGTATAAATTGTCAAAATGCTCTCGGAAAGGTGGTAACAATTCAATCTTCCACAGTGTAAACATGTCCTGTTCTCTAAATCCTTGTTCCGGTTGGAGATTAGGATCTTTAATTATGTAAATAAAAAGTAACTACTTTGTTGTCTCAAGAAAAAAAAAGTGAAGCCTTCCAATAATATTACAGATGTACTCCTTGGGCATACTTGTAACTAAAATTGGCAATTACATTTTTATTTTATGTCAACCTTCAGTACACTAAATATATATATATATATATATATATATATATATATATATATATACACACACACACACACACACACACACACACACACACACACACACATACATGCATACATACATACATGTTCTCGGTTAAACCGTTCTGATTAAAACATGGTTAGATATGATTTAAACTAATTATATTTATACTGTAAAAACTCCCGTATCCTACACCTTATCTGAGTGGTGTACTTAGATACTTGTGGTGGACGGGGGACTGAGCTTTGTGAAGGAGACTGGAAATTGTTCTCTGATTTTCTTTTGTGTTGAGAGGCAGAACTGAGCTTTACACCTCTTAGAACAAGGCAGCTGCAGGAGAAGAAGCTGGCAGCCCCTGGGAGGGTTAATTAGAGCTAATGATAATATGATTGACCTCATTTTCCTCCAGAAAGTTGAAGTCATTTTTCTCTTTGCACAATGAAGAGTTTACTTTTTCATATGAACTAAACTTTGTTTTCTGAACTCACAGATTATCCATGCTCCACACTTAACAAACATGTTGCTATCAACATCATCAAATCAGGACTTGGTGCAGCTGGAAAGAACCTTTAAGACTGAATCGCCCTTTACAGCATTTGCTGTATTAATACATGTTGAAAATGGAAATATAAACAAATATTTGTAATTTTGTAATCTTTAATGAAAAAAAATGACATAATTGTCAAACAGTGAAGTATACCTTTTTCAACTTTGGTATTTGCTTCATTTTATTTAGATTTTATATAATCTTGTTTGCTTGGTAAATACCATAAAATGAATTTTTAAAATTTTATGCAGAGGTGGATGGGCATATGTGTGGATCTTTGTGTTATCATTGAAAAGAGTTGAATGTACTAAAGCTACATGCTAACTTGGAACTTGGCAGTAGAAAGCTTGGTGTGGAGAAGAGAAATTGGGAAAGGGAGGATGTAGTTTACCATGGGCCATATTTGTTACTGAAGGTGGAGCCTGACCAATGTTTACTGAAGTAAACTGACCCTTCAGAAATGTGGAGAGCACACTGCAGTGACCATCACAGTAGGCCAGATCCTGTATCTGACGAGATGATACAAAAAGGAAGTAAGAAATGGCTGCAAATTACATTATAAAGATTTCATGGTGTTTAATGGATGGTTAAATGAAGTGGTACAGTCATTAGACCTGGACTACCCATGAAGAGAGGGAAGAAAAGTGGGGCATAGAAACAGGTAATAAGTTTTCTATGAGCTTGTCTTGGTCTTTCGTGCCTCTAGTCCTAGCATTTGGGAGGCTGAGGCAGGAGGATCAATTCACATTTCCGATTAACCTGTGCTACATGAGTGTCAAGTCCAGCTTGAGCTGGTTACACAGCAAAAGGGTTTCTCCAAAAGTGTTTTGTGAATTTAGAGTCTTCCCTAAATTCCTTCATGATTATTGGGTGTGTTGTCCGTTCATTCGTGAATATCTTTGCAAAGTTACTTTGAGAATCATCCTTTCAGACAGCTAAAAATTAGTTCAGAAACACAGATTAAGGAGATGGGCCACAACTTGCTTTTAAAAGATTCTCATTCAACAGCCTTCTTCCTGCAGTAAGCCTTAATCTTTTTTTGAAAACAGTAAATACGACCTAAGCCTGAGAAAGGTTTTCCAGTGAGTGGATGTCGGAAGCTGATAAGAGAAGCATTCTTGGGGCTCGGTCGCATACATTACTGAGACTTATCTCATTGCAATCTGCTGTTTTCTCCCACCAACCACTGACATTTGAAAGATTTACTGATTAGCTTATAAATTACAGAGCTGGTAAGTGTTGTGGACCTCTAGGCTGATTACACGTTTGCAACTGCAATGAATGCTTCCACTTTAGGGAACTTTTAAGTGCCTATACCTAGAGAGAGGATAGTTTCATGTAATTTTTTTTTCTATTGTTAAAAAAGACATGTGTAAACTACATTTCCAAACAGCTGATATTACCAGTTGAGTACTTCAAGAAAGCCCTTAGTAAATTATCTAGTCAGGCTGTGTAATGGCATAAATGATATGTATATTTTTTTCCAAAATAGCGACAAAAAAAAAAAAGAAAAGAAAAGAATGATAGCCAGGCTATTAATTGTTTCTTTAACCTTCTTGTGAGAGCTATTTTGGTCTTATAATTGTCAGAACCCACTATACAGATGAACACACTGAGTCTTAGAGAATTAATTAGCAGATAATGGGGAAAAATGAATATCTAAGATAATGACCTAGCTAGGACCCATCCAAAACCTGTTCTTTTGTACTATGTTTCTGTTTGGTCTGTTCTGGATCATGTTACTTTGTGGATATAAATGCTGCATGTACGAAACAGTACAGTGGCCTTTATCTGACCTACAGCACTGTCTTAGTACAGTGTTGCTCAGCCCAAGGTAGTATCTGTAGCTACAGAGATTTTCATCAGTTCGAATTGTTTTCAAAGAACTTGGCCTTATCTTCCCTAAAGATTCATTGCAAAACTGTTGAGAAGGAAACTTTTTTTTTTTTTTCAAAGAGGCGCTGTGGACCTGAAGGTCACTGTTGCCCCTGGAAAAATTCTGATTGAACTGCATATTTCAGATTCCCTTCTACTGAGTTTGCCTATACTATGCAATATTTGAAAGCATGTTTTGGCTGCTTTTCCTAATGTGCTATTATGTCTTTATTTTTCCTTTAAAAATCTACAAAGTGCCTGCGCAAATACGGGCTGTACGCATGGTGATTGGGATTTCAGGTTCAGTGCGGTACTGAGAGAGTTCTGGTTGAAATGTTCCTGACACGTGAGACTTTGCAGTTATTTATTAGAAGACAGCCTGGGAGGCAAAGAGAAAATGGATCGCTCTGTTCCTCTCTTGCTAAATCCTGCCCACTGCTGTTATCGTCTCTTTACTGCTTCCTCAGAAAGGCATCCTTGCGATGCACTAATCTTTTAAGCAGCCATTCAGTGGGAATTGGGCTAGAACTCTGCCACGGGGTCACATTCACCAGCCTGACAGTTATGCATTTACAAAAGGAACGGTATGAATTTATTCAGCATCAAGTCCTCTGCATCTCTTACCACCCAGACGCGTTTCACACTGTATTACCGTCACTACACTAGGACAGCGGCATAAAGCCCATCCGGACTCTTCATTTAATTAACCAGCGTTCTTTGAACAAAAATAAAAGTGCTGGTTTTATAGAGGAATAAAAGCTGCACAAAGTGAGTGTGAAGAGGGCAAATCATCAAATTAGTGATTCTCACTGCATCTGCGCTGATTTCTGCCCTCCCTCTCCTCTCACTCACTCACTCAGAGGGTTTTTTTTTTTATGGAAAATGGGGAGCAGGCTGGCCTCAAATGTGCTAGAGAGTCAGTTGATATCACCACATGCTAAGCTAGCTCGGCTGATGCCGGTGACGACTGGTACCGAAAAAGGCTATCTTATAACGTTTTCTGTAGTTGGCCAAATAGCATGGGCTAGTCGTGAAGAACATTAACTGAGGTTCTGAACTCATCTGAACTACCCGAGTTCAAATCCCGGCCTTGCCGCCTACAAGTGGATTTGTTTCTTAAGCTTCCTGATCTTTGCTTCTCTGTCTTTGACAGGAGGATCGCTAGAGACCTCATACTGCAGTGTGCAGTTAGCTCACTCGACAACCTTAGAGCAAGGATGGTGTTGTTAGTCCCAAAGATGGGGGGAAACGAATCATCATGGCCAAATTAACTAAAGCAAGCCTTGTTATTGGAGTACATAGACTGCTTTCCCTAGGGTGAGGTCTGAGAGGTACATATTGGATATAAGGAAAACAAGGAATGTGTAGCTCAAGGCCTGGGGGTCTCCAAGTGGGGCACCTCGGCAGAAAAGTAGGTGAGGTTACATAACATTCCAGATCAGAAGCCTAACAAGTTAGGTCTAAGGACCTGAAACAAAGACGTGGCTGCATGGTGGGCATAACAACAGGTAGTCCGAACTAGGCTGCCCTAACAACCCTTCTGAAACAAAGGTGCCCTGGCAAGACGCTTAGGAACTTTTGGAAAGACACAATTGCCGTTCCAGGAACAAACAGTGCAGAACCATGTTTAGTGGAGGTTACAGGTGAGGTGTAGACAGGAATGAACCTAGTAGGTCTTTACTATAAGATGGCTTTTAAGCCTAAACTGGAGGCAGGCTGGTTCCTCGGTGGATTAGCTATCACCTAGTGTGTGTGAGCAGCAATCTGGTGTGAAGGTGACCCAGGTGTGTCATTGGTAACTTTCCTGGTCACCTGGGCTGGACTGACAGGTACTGGACATTAGGTAGATCCTCCTTTGACTCCCATATTTTTGTTTCTGAAGTCACCCTTACAGGATAAGACAAGGGTTTTCAGATAGACGGGATAAAATTCTTTGAGCATGGCAGCTGGCTCCTTATACCACTCCATTTTGCACCGAACTGCCAGTTTAGCTCTTTAAGTTAATCTGATTTATTCATTGTTTATATTTTTCACTATGCTGGGTATCTATCTAATCGAGGGCTTTCTGCACACTGACCTCAGCCCTTGGGCTTCCCTTTCTAAAGCACTCTCTCAGAAATCTTCCAGTGTTCTGGATTCAGAGCCTTTTCCGTGATTCCATTTCTTCCAGAACCTGGTCCTGTCTCTCCTCAGCCTCTTCTAAAAACAATCAACCATCCAAAAAACCTAAACAATAGGATCTCTCTACCCCAGTCAAAACCCACCTGGCATCCCATCTCCTATGCCAAGTTCCTTCTAGCGTATTTGTTCATGTTGTTGTTTTGTTTTCTGGGTTTTTTTTTGTTTGCTTTATTTTGTTTTTATTTTAGTTAACACTCCTTCCTCGGTTTATATACATCATACCTATGCTCTAAACTGAGACAGAATAGATGAAGTATTATTTACCCACTTGATTGACACTTATGTCATATTCTATGGTTGTCTGTATAAAGTAGATGCTATATTCAGGTTGTTGGTGAGCTAGCCTGTTGCTCTACTCACAAGTTATCCTGGAACTCTAACTGCTTCATCTACCGTCTCTTCTACAGACACCCTGGCCAACCACAGTTAGCTTTCCCCATTCTCTTCCTCCTCTTTCTGTTTCCACCTGTGTCCTTCCACACAGTCTGTTCTTAACTGGGTGGTGAAATGCACCCTCTTAAAACTTAAGTGAGTTCACATCACTTCTCTGCTCAAAGCCCACCAATCACTCTGAGGGAAACCAAGCTCCTTCAGATGGTGTGTGACTGCTTGTAAGATCTGCCTTCCAAACCACCCTGTCTCCACACTCATTCATGTTACCTTTGTGCCCAGATATTCCATCTACTGCTACCCTGTCCTTCCCATACTACTCACTGTTTCTGCCTCACTGACTACCTTGATGTTCTCCAAAGATACAAAGCCCAATCCAGTCCAAGGACCTTTGCACATGGGCCCTTTTTGCCTAGAAATCCTCTCTTCAGGAAATCATGGCATAGTCCCTTCTGTGGGTCCCTAGTACTTGTCTTCTCAATGAGGTCATAACTGCTAAGCCTAAACTGCTGTCTGTCTCTCTAAATTAGAATGTAGATTTTGAACAGTGAGAGTTTTCTGTGTATACTGTTCATGCATATACCAGGAATTGACAGATAATAAAGTTACTGACTGGGGGATGAAAGCAGACTCTTGAGAGTATGCCCACACTCTTACTTCTCTCAGTACGTCATGCTCCAACAAAAGCAAATGCTCCACAACAGCTTCAAGAACAGTAAAATAGCCATCATTTAATATTAGCCATGGCAATTGGAGCAGAAAGTTCCATTGCAGAGATCCTGCACCCTCTAAAGAAATGCTTCGTGCTGTAACAGCTGCCATGTTAAATTATACGGTGTCCCAAGAGACTGTGACCCAGCACCAAGGCACATTTTGAGAAAGCAAATGGCTTTTGCCACCCTAACCTTACAAGGTGGAAGGTAGAGCTAATGTTTGGAACAATGTTTTGTTTGGTTCTGTCATCCAAAGACAGTAAGGCAATGAAAGATGATACTCCGTATCGGCGTCCAACAGACCTGGGACCAGATGTGGGCCACTATCTGCCCTTGGTCAGCTTGTCTATTCACTGGGTCTCAGATTGCTTATATAAAAATGGTTTTTTAATGCCTTTCTCTGGATGTCATTCCGAACCTTTAATGAGCAAAGACGGATGACGCATATAATGTGTATTTAGTAATTGTCTCTTGAACATTGTATCCAACAGATAAACAATTATATATGATGCTACTACCAAAGCAGGAAGCCACAGTCTGATGTCTAGGAGGAAAGCTTTGCCTCTGGCCTTGATCCACCAAGAAGCCCTGTAGCGGCTCTCTGCAGCATCCGATGGCATTACTTGGCCTTCTGAGACCATCAGCCCCGCCACCTATGAGTTTTTTCCATAGCTCCTTTTTTCTTTAGAATCAGTTCCTAGTTGTCTAGTTTTGATTGTCAGTTTTCTTTGACCTATCTTCATTTTTACAGAAATGATGCTAGCTGGGTAGCACTAAACACCTATACAGAATCTTTATACAGAGGGAAAAAAAATAATCTCTATGCAGGAAAAAAAAATTTTTTCAGGAAACAAACAAAAGGGTTCCCATAAGGAAATAACATGCTCATTAGTTTTTAGGTGGTTGGGAGAAGAAATAGACATGTTAAACATCGGAATCATAACTACCAAAATGAGAAAAAATGCTTCTGTCGGCCAGGGAAGTCCGTTTTCATTTTCTTCATTTTGCATTAACTTTCAACTCCTTAGGAAGCCAAAGCTGTCGCTGAGGAAACCCGAGCTCTGCGAAGCCGGATTCATCTTGCTGAAGCTGCACAGAGGCAGGCACACGGGATGGAAATGGATTATGAAGAGGTGATCCGTCTGCTAGAGGCTGAGGTCTCCGAACTAAAGGCTCAGCTCACTGATTATTCTGACCAAAATAAAGTAAGCAAACATCCCTCTCTGGTTGCCATGGTTTCCTAGCCACTGCCGTGTATCCTGTTTTCATTCTCTTTTCATCTGCACGTCCTAACTAGGTCAGTGTTTGTCTTCTATTATTCAGTGATAGGATGTTGTGTCGTGAAGAGGGTGGCATGGAAGTCGTGAGCCTGCCTCTATCCAAAGAGCTCTGAGATGGAAAAGCACAGGCCCCGAATTAAGTGGGTCGTTGGTCAACATTGTTCCATTCAGCCATTCAGGCCTGGAACTATTTAACATTTAATTGATGGCATGGATTTTTCTCTTTCTGCTTTTGAGCTTGCTAATTTGTTTTGTGGCGATGGAAGGAGGAGATTCGACGGATGAGTTTTGCTCTTTGATTAGAGAACTTGGGGCAGTATACAAGTTAATGAATTTTTGCACAGGACCTATGATGACTAATGAGAAATCCAAGTTTGAATTTGTTATGTTTTATCTCTTTCAGTGTAAGGAATACTAAACCGGGCTCCTCTAGAAGGCCTCTCAGTTGCAATACAAGATACTGAGAACATTAGGGAAGCAAGCTGAATTGCCCACAGTATACCTACCATCTTTAATCATGACTAGCCTTCCAAAACCATAGTGTGTGTGTGTGTGTGTGTGTGTGTGTGTGTGTGTGTTGTGTATTATATCACTGACGGTATAAACTAGAATAAATTGATAATTTATAGCTTTATAGAAATTCCTCAATTATAAGTAATGGAGTTAGGAGAGAAACTGAAGGGGTTTTATCTGGCATCAGTGGGAGGGGAGACCCTTGGTCCTGTGAAGGCTTGATGCCCCAATGTAGAGAAATGCTAGCTCGGTGAGGCAGGAGTAGGTAGGTGGGTGGGGGAGCACCCTCACAGAAGCAGGGTTAAGGGAGGATGGGATCTAGGGTTTACAGAGGGGAAACTGGGAAAGGGGATAACATTTGAAATGTAAATAAATAAAATATCCAATTAAACAAAATAAGTAATGGGTATTTATATCTCTAATCCATTCTGCCTTCAAGAGAACACAAAACAAATTTGAGCTATGAATATTTCAGCATGGAAGGCTTATTATGTTCTTTAACATACCAAATGAAAATGGAGCTATTCTTAAAACAGCACAACAGAAAATATGAGACTTTTTTTTCTTTTCCGCATAGCTCTGAAGAGTCCCCACCATTTCCTACATAATCTGCTCCCTTAAACCAGCTCTGCAGAAGGCCTTACCCATCACTGATAAGACCGGGCGGGAGCACAAAGCGCTTGAGAAGGCGGCGCTTGGGAATGCTAGTGACAGACGCTTGTTGATCTGTATTTATCATAAAACGGGTGTGGTCATGCCAGGAAGCATTAGCCTAATTATAAAAATATTTCAGAAATTACCAAAATATTACAAACATTTTTAATAAAATAATTAATTACTTTTAGAGGAAAAGTTGCTAGTGTTTAATAGTTTAATTTTGGGGGTTTTTTTTTTTGGTATTGGGTGTTAAAGAAGGACCTTATACATGTTAGGCTAGTACTGTTGAACTACTCCCTAATCCTGTACTTTTAAGTAACAGACTTTTAAGAGATTGGCACAGGATTATCAAGTGGTTTGATATTTTTAGTTTTTAAATATTTTTAAATGTCTCTGTGTGTGATGGGGTCTTTGGAGGCGGGAGGGCATGTAACTCACTGTATGCAGAGGTTAGAGGATAATGCTTCCTCGTTATTTCTCTTCACCAGCCTTTACATGGGCTCTTGGGGACAAACTGAGATCCCCAGGCTTCTGCAACTTCACCCTTACCCACTGAGCCATCTCTGCAGCCCCCATGTGGCCTCCTGTGTGTAAAGTTTAGGTTCTTGCATTCTTGCACTCCTCTCCAGTGAGACATATCTGGTCCTAAGTTATCTGGTAATATAAATAACTTAGATTCTCCCTCTTTGTAGCCTTATGAGGATCTCAGTCGGTCCTTTTAATAACAACCCACACTACCTCTCTAAAATCATTCTTCTTCATTTTTTTGAAAGAAGATATATTAAACATAAGCATCTCAACATTCAATATTTTCCAATTTTAATACCAGTAGAAAAGAAGTAACTTTTTAAATGGTGTGTGAGATTCTTTAAGGATCTATTGACCTAGATACTACAAAACAAAGTTTTAAATATTTAATTTTATTTATTTAATGTGTGCAGGGTTTCATGTTGACTAGCATGTAAGTATATGTGCACATGTGTGCGCTTTGCATGTGGAGGCCAGAAGTCAACCTCAGGTGTCATTCTTAGAGAGCTATCCATCTTTTGGGGATAAGATGATGGGAGTGATGACAGGGACTCCCTGGGACCTTGCAGCCACAGAGATCCTTCTCTCTTCACCTCTCCGGGTATGCTTTGCCAATAGTGTGCCCTCCAGCTGGCTTGTCACATGAGTGTTGAGATGGAGCGTGGGTCAGCAAATGCACACCAAGGTCCTTACCAACTGACCTATCTCTACAGCACCTAAATATTTATTGGTTAGACATAGATTCTTTCTGTAAGAATGCTTTTATTTACTATTCTGATTTTCCCTTAAGTTATCAACATATTTTCTAATTTGCATTTCGGCTTTTGAGAAAAATGCATCTGAAACACAAGAAATAAAACATTCGTGGGGCTGGAGAGAACTCAGCAGCGAGGAGTACTTGTTACTGTTGCTGAACACCCACGCTCTGCCTTCCACCCGGGTGAAGTCGTTCACATCCTACAACTCCAGCTGAGGGCCTTTTCTGACCACCATGGACAACCACACCCACATGTACACCACACAAAGGCATGCTTACATACACATAAATAAAAATATTTTCAAAAGAATAAAGCATTGCTAACGCCTGTGAAGAGCCCCGTGTCTGTCCCCACATTGCATCCACTGCCTTGCCCCCAGAGGTTACTACTTTCTTGGAGTTAGTGTTTCCCATTTTCTTGATAGTTTTACTATTTATCTATCTACTCTCTGTTCGTTTGATTTTGCCTGCTTACCGGGTTAATGTGTAGCTGGCTGATCTTTTCTGTCTTTATTCTTCATTGTGTGAGTTAACACCACACCATTATCCATTTTGTACTTGAGGGGCAGTCTCGTTACTTCTGCATTATTCTACTGTGAATCGTGCTCCTGAAAACATCCCGATACGTATAACTTTCTCCACATGTGTAACTGCTACCTACGAGGAGTAGTATTGCCAGGTTGAATGATAATTATATGTTCAACTTTATAAGTAAGTGCCAAATTATGACTGAATGTATTTTTAACTAATTTGTACTCCTGCAAAGAATGGATGAGAATTGCCATTTACCGCTTGCTGATCCTTGGCTTTCTTTTACTTTGAATTTTTATCCATCTTGTTGCTATTATAATTGCTAAGCCAATGTAGTTTAATTTGTATTTCCCTAGTTACCAATGACTGAAATAGTGTTGCACTGGCTCATGAGAACTTGTCTCTTCTCAATGCCATGTTCACTGATGGATGTTGAAAGTTTGAAATCAACCATGATAGAGTCATTTATATCCCCAATGCTGTAAACCTGCAATTTGCCCTTCCCTATCTGCGATAACCTGTTGAGCACACATTTATGTATTCGGCTATCATTTATTTTTCTCAGTAAAATGTGCTCTTTTATCTTTTAGTTATTTTCCCATTCAGTTATTTGTCTTTTGCTTGGAGACGTGAAGTGATTCTCTTGGTTGCTAATCCTTTATGAACTTATATATTATAAAACTACTCTCTCAAATCTGTGGCCTACAAGCCGTATCTGCTCTAGAATGAAATGAGCTCTTTTTTTCTTTTCTTTTCTTATATTTTTTTCTGGTCTTATTGTCTGAGTTGCTTTTTTACCACTGTGATATGACACAATGGTCAAGGGAACTTTTAGAGGAAAGAGTTTATTTACCTAACAGTTTCCGAGTTTTGGAGTCCATGACCATCATAGCAGGGAACATGGCAGCAGGCAGGAGGAATGGCACTGGAGCAGCCGCTGAGAGCTTACATCTCGATCAACAAACATCAGACAGCCAGAAAGCAATCTGGGAATGCCCCAGCGCCTGCCCTGAGTGACACACCTGCCAACAATGTCTCCTAATCCTTCCCAAACAGTGCACCAACTGGGGACTAACCATTCAAATATCTGAGGCTGTGGAAGCCATTCTTATTCAGACCATCACATTTATCAGTTCCCCCTAAGTCTTTTCAGAAATCCTTCAATCTCCAAAGACATAAAGATATTTCTTTATGTTTGCTTCTAGAAATCATAAAGTTTTGATATTTCTGCAGTTGGTTTAGTAGCACTATATGAGATAAAGAACCAACTCATTCGTCCATCATTCCAAATGAACGTGATCCTTCACTTAAAACTCTATATGCTAGCTCACCTGCAAGTCTCTCTGCCCTAAATCAAGCTTCCATGTGGACGGGGCTCTTTGTTCCCTTTCATTGGCTTACAGAACAACAGACCACAGGTGACACAGTTTGTTGCTTGCTGTCTTTTATGATAGTCTGATCATTCTGTCTACTTATTTTTCTCTAAAAGTATGTAGGCTACATAGCCCTCTTATTTCATAATCTGCATAGGGCTTATCAATAACACCAAAACTTGGGAAGAACTTTTTGCTCTTTTTTTTCAGAATAGCACAGAGGCACAGAAAGGTTTTGGTCAGCGCTTAAAGAATCTAGTTTATCAGATCACAGCCCTACAGAATCTGCTCATGTTTGTTTCACGGGTCAATGTGCACTTGGTCCTTAACAAATGACCAAAGTGAGCTTGATAAGCCGTCTGCCATGTGAGGTGCTGTTCCTCCTAGTTAGCAAGGTCAAGGCCATCAGCTTCAGTTCCTTTCTGTTGATAGTAATGTCTTTGAGTTCCTAAACCATCAGTTTGTCAGAGAAATATACTACCTCTCATGTGATTTCCTTTCTTTAATGTTACTTGTATATTTTGAAGCAGTGCCTTCGGATACATTAAAGCTTAGAATTATATCTTTACTACCTTTGTTCCTAATCCCAAACAACCTTGCTTTCTGAAACAGTTACATCTCAGACTTTTCTTGCTTCTTGAAAAATTTGCTTCAAATTCATTTGGTGAAGATCTATTGATAATAAGCTCCCCGTTTTGCTCCTGTAAAAACCATTCTGATCCAAGTTTTAAAATACATTTAGATGCATGAAGAGAATTGCTACTGTGTAACTTTGTCATAGTTTTTATTTCCTGCTTTCATGTCAGCTATTAGTCATGTGTAATGTCTTTTCCTCTATATGACTTCAAGATCTCTTTGGTTCTGATAGTGTTTAACCCCCATGAGTCATTTGTTGACCTGATCTATTATAATTTATGCTGTTTGAGATTCATCGGACTTCCTAGTCTGGGGATCATTGTCTAGCCATGTCTAGAAAGCCCTAAACTGTCATCCTCTGATTGTCATATCTGTCCATCTCTGTCCCTCTCCCTCTCCCTCTCCCCCTTCCCCTCCCTCCCTCTCCCACTCCATCCACACACACACAGCCCAGTCTCACTATGTACACCAGCCAAGGCTTGAACTCATACAGATCCCCCTGCCTCAGCCTCTCAAGTGTGGGATTAAAGTTACATACAATGCTCACCTTTTTTAAGAAAAAAACATTACTTACTTAAGTGCATGAGCATTTGGCCTACATAAATGTGTACCACGTATGGTGTGTGCTGTGACTGCTAAGGACAGAAGAGGGAGTCGAATCCCCTAGACCTGGAGGAACAGCCAGCTGTGAGCTGCCTTAATATTCTGGGTCCTGGCCTCAGGTCTCTATGAGAACAGCAAGTGACCTTAAGCACGAGGCTCTCTCCAGCCCCTGTTGCTGCTTCCCTTTGCTTCTTTCTGGTAACTCAAGAGAATCACCTGTGCTCTCACTTCTCCTTCATTTCTACTCCACATTGTGCCCTTTTCCTCCGTTCTCAGACCCTTGACTACTCCTGTGTTCCAGTGTCTCCATTTTCTCTTTAGGTCTATGAAATGGGGTATTATGTGTTGTATTCTAAATAATGGCTAGATTATTAAAATTTGACTTTTTATGTCATTGGATCTATTTTGAGTTTCAATTCTTTTTAAAAACATGGTTACTTTACGTTTGTGTACATGATTAATGTATACACTCCATTAGATTCGGTTATTAATTATCTGATTGTCAATCCACAAAACATACTTTGTGTTTAGTGATTTATTTTTATTGTAAGTTTGTATACTTTTTGCACACAACTGTGGACATTCTGTGAAATCTCAATTTAGAAAATAGTTTCCAGAGCAGTTTTATTTCTGCTTCTCCTGACCTAGGACCAATTTAGGTAATATTTTCAGATTATGAATTTTCATGTAATCTAAATAATATAAATTCAGCTCCCAAATCTCGTTCTCTAGCAGTTACTGTTTAAGCATTCCTGGGTAGGGGCTCATAATTAGCAGTTGTTCAGGACAGACTTTTTACTCATCAGAGCCAAAATCAGAGTACCTCGTCTATGAAAGCTGTTTCACGCATTCCCCATCACAATTGTGCATGCCATGTGTGTCTGATGAAACCCACAGTGTGGACCTCCAGGACCAGGATGTACCTCCGAGCAAACAGCGATTCAGCGTTCCCTTATCACATGCCCTGCTGGGCACTGCTGCTGTTCTTCATAGAACCAACTTGACTTAGAGTTTATTATCTATGTATGTGTATATATAGTCACCACTCATAGCTAAGCTACCCATGAAAGGCTTTCTATTAGCCTGTGTTTAAAAAAGAAAAAGAAAAAACACTAAGCTGAATGTAAGTCACTGCAAAAATCCATAAAAATCATATACAGAGCATGTCATAGATTAAAGTATCTGTGTAAATTAACTTTTAAACTTAACCAGTTATATTGTACATCTCCTCAAAATCAGAGCCCATTTGTAAAAAGAGAGCTAATAAATGAAATGGTCGTACCAGATATCGGTTTAAGAAAACTAAAAACAAAAAGGTTTTGAAAATTGAAGAAACGGGGTCAGTGGTGCTTTTGCTGTCTTGATCCAGGAAAGTGTCCAGGACTTGAGAAAGAGAGTCACCGTTCTTGATTGCCAATTGCGAAAATCAGAAATGGCTCGGAAAACATTCAAGGCATCCACTGAAAGGCTCCTTGGTTTCATAGAGGTAAGTCTCCTTTTGCAGCTGACAGAGGTCTCCTAGGATTCCACAGTAGTGAGTTCAGCCAACTGTGGCCGAAAAGAACCAAACAAAACTGCAGGAAGTTCTACAAACCACACCAGGACAGTGCTGAACCTGTGCAGATGAAGTGATGTGTCCTCATAGCCTGCTAGAGGTGACTCTGACGCTCCCCAGTACTCTCCAGTATGGCGCTCTCCTCGCTTCTCATTTGTATACTGTCTGCTCAGGCCTGAGGTGCTTGCTTGTGTACTAAACCAGTAAAGGAGGAATCCTGTCCTTGTTATGAATACAATAGGCTATAAAGACTATCTATATAAGCATGTGCTGTATTATTTATAAGTTATCTAGAAGTGATGACTTATAAACTGAAGAACTGGAGACAGTGCTGCTCTAGCTGTCTTCATCCAGGAAAGTGTTCAGAACTTGAGAAAGAGAGTCATTGCTCTTGACTGCCAATTGGCTACCATTTCATTTATAATCTCTCCTTTTATAAATGGGTTCTGAATTTCATGAATCCATAGTGGAGAGAGAGAGAGAGAGAGAGAGAGAGAGAGAGATCATTTGAGCATCTGTGGATTTTAATAGACCCAGGGATCCTGAAATTAATCCCCTGTACAAACAGGAATAACAGTATTACGTTATTTCTAGGAAATATTGCCAGGCCTAAAGGCACAGCTGGAAGAAAACAAATTCAAGGCCTCTTTGGACTGACAACTCAGTGAGTCCAAGGCCATCCTAAGCAACTTAATGAGACCCTCTCAAAATAAAGAGTTAAAAGGAGGGTTGGACATAGACTTATCTGGTCGAATGCATATATGAGGTCCTAAGTTCAATCCCTAATACTAACAGAAGAAAAGAAGGGAAGAAGAGGGAATACGTACTCCTGTCACAGAGAAATGTCATAGTGTTTGGGAATGTCAAAAACATCTCTTGTTAAACAGCAATTCTTACTTATATTCAGATTTAGATTTACTTTGGTAAGTGAAAAGAAAGGCTAACATTGTTTTATATATATATATATATAATATATATGTTGTATTTAATATATTTTATATGTTATTTATATATAATATTTATATACAATATATAATAAAATATATTGTGTTTTAATGAAACTTTTCCTTAAAATCCTGATACCATATAAACATAATTTGGTAACTACTTACACTGTCATGAAGTCCTCGAGAGATGGCTTACTTTGCCAGTTACAAGTGCTTGCTTCTCTTGTGAAACACCTAAATTCAGTTCCCAACAACCATGTCAGGTGACTCACAAACACCTGAACTCGAGTTCTAAGAAGAAATCCAACACCTTCTTCTAGGCTCTGCAGGCATCCGCACAGATTAAATACAAATATTCTAAATAAATATCTTATAAATATTTCTAAGTATAATTACATGTCAATATAATTGTGTCCCCCTCCATAACAGGAATATCTACAGACTTGATGAAGAAGGAAATTGTAAATACTAATTAATCAAGCAAAGTTTGTTTTTGTTTTGTTTTGTTTTAAGCTATCCAACTTAGAAATTTCCTTCACCTTCTTGTCTCTCACTAGGCTGTTCAAGAAGTACTTTTGGATAGTTCGGCTCCTTTATCAAATTTAAGGTAAGAATACTTTGCTTGCTGCAGAGTATGACACAGTAAGTTCTTCAGTAATAATTGCAGCTCAGATATTCTTGTGGGTTTAGAATGCTACACGATTCCCATTGGCTGCTCTTAGAAAATAAATAAATAAATAAATAAATAAATAAATAAATAAATAAATAAATAAATAAATAGATAAGCAAACCAGCCTTTGGAAGTAAATGCAAGAGCATGCTGCTTGTTTTGGGTTCTGTCTCCCTAAGAAACTGCAAGAAGCATTTAGACAGCCACTGTAGCTTTGTACACTAACTGAGGAGTCACATGCCCTGCCTGTGTGGCTAAGCTGCTGGTGGCAGGTGCCCTGCTGACGATCAGGCCCATCCCAGCAGGTGCATTGCATCAAAGAGAATTTTGCAAGACTTAGTCGCCCAGTCAGCCTCTTTCGTTTTAGCCACGCTGGAGAAGTAAATCAAGGAAGGATGTATGTAGACTACACCTTGATTTGTTACTATTCACAGTATGCTGCTGGCTTCAGGATTCCTCCGTGGAAGAATTTGTACAAACATACAGCTAAGGTTCGTTTGTCTCAAGCCACGGCTTCCCGTTCATTTTTATGTATAGTGAAGGGCATATACAGAAGAAAGATTCCCACTGGTCTATGCTAAAAGTAATTTTTTCCTTATAACCACCATAGTTCCTATTGAGACCAACTCTACCAGCACCAATTGCAGAGACGGAAACTATACTGCTGTGGAAACAGCAGCTCAGTAGAGGAAGTCAGCCGCACATAATGGCTTCTACCTGTAATCCCAGCACTTGGGAGGCTGAGACAGGAGAATCTCTGTTGAGTTCAAGTTCAACCAAGGGGACTATAGTGAGACTTTCTCTTACAACAACAACAAAAGCATCAACATAGCTTTTTTTCTTTTTTCAAATTTTGAGTAATATATCCAGTTGCTGACTAATTCATTCATTTTAATGCTTCATTTCTTATGAAAATATCTGGCATTTTTGTTGTTAACCATAGTATTTACAATTTATTTCTGTGGATTCTGTGAATACTGTCTCAATAAGGAGTTTAAAATGCTCATTGGCCATATTTCCCTCTTATACATTACGGGTACCCCAACAACTCATTTTCACTTTTCCTAATTCAAAATTTTGGTATTAAGTATCTAGTTCAAAAATAATCAGTTAAAAGCCAATTTTTAAAGCACTTTTTAAGGGGGAAAAGGCCACTTTAAATAGCTACAGTAAAGCAACCTCTGCTGTGTCTTCAAAGTTAAACAATGTTACAGTCCTATTCACTCTTCTCAATATACGCTTCTTTATGAATATTGGCCTTGGCCATTCAACACAGAGTAAAGGCTGTGTGTTTGAATTGGAGAATTCTTAAGTTGATCCTTGTGAGTTAATGTCATCATGTTTAAGAAAATGGGTTGTAGATAATGATTTACTTTCAATAAAGTCATCTGTCTTCAAGTAAAAGCTTAAGTGTAACTTTCTTAGGAAAATGTTGCATCTTAAATTATATCATAATGCATTTATTTCAGATGGCAGTATAGTTAAACTCTGGGACACAAAATGAAAAATAATACGAGAGATAGAGAAAGAGAAATTTACAAAGAAAACGGAAAGGTTTGCAGGAAAGCAAGAAGGCTGATAAGGGGGAGTATAACCAAAACACATTATGTACATGTGTGAAATTATCAATGAAGAAAATTTATTAATAAAAAGCAAAATAAAATATTATAGTAAGAAGATTTGTATAAAGCCTTTTGATTGTAGTTAGGAACAACAAATGGGAGAATTTAAAAGATAATTTAAGTAAATATGCATGTACCATATTTATATTTAATATTACTTTAAGCAATAGAAAACATCTGTTTAATAAACTCGTGTTTATTTTTGATTTGAAATTTTACAAAATGAAAGGAAAAGACTAGCAAACAATTTAGGACATAGGCTATCCTTCAGTTACTTCCTTCTTACATATAAAGTCAAAGTATTGGTTAAAATATGCTTATTTCCTGTGAAATAAACAAGTAAAGGCAGAAATACTATTCTATGTGATTAAATTCTTATATAGCTCTATGAATATAATGTTTCTAGAAATAGAAATATTTTTATGCAAATGTAATGGACACAGATTCAGGCTTAGCCAAGATGGGTGTCATCGCTGGGCAGTATGCTCAGTGGGTGTCATTGCTGGTCGGTATGCTCAATGGGTGTCATCGCGGGGCGGTATGCTCAGTGGGTGTCATTGCTGGGCGGTATGCTCAAGGCCGTTTCATTGCCCTGCAGTGAAAGAAGAGCTGTGCTTGCATCTCAGACTTCACTCCCATTGCTGGCAAGGAACGGACGCAGCTTCCCAGCAACCCTGCTTCTGGAATCCAAGGAGCTTGTCAGATCTGTTCGTGCCATACTTGATATGGACTGTAAGTTATCATTATCATCTTCTTCTTCACCTTCCTCCTCCTCCTCTCCTCTTCTTCCTCCTCTTCTCTTGTAATTTATTAAACAAAGCAGAAGAAAGTTCTGGTAGTTCAATTGCATGGAATATATTTGTCAACAGTAATATTGATAGCTACTCATTAAAAATACTAACATGAGGATTCTGGAAAAGAATATTTGCTTTATTAAAAAGTGCTCAAGATCTCAAGATGACATCAAACTGAAGACAGCTAATTAATGCATACCATTACTTCTATTTTCTTCCAAAGTATCTTTGACATTGGAAAATAGCAAAAAATAAAAATAAACAATTGAAGTAGAAGTATAAAGGTAAAGCAGCACTGAGGAAGGGTTTAAAAGCATGCCACAGGTGCTGTAACATGGAACGAGGTTGGATGGGGCCTGGGGCACAGAACTCTAAGCCCCACCACCTGAAATACTGAGGCAGACCAGTGCAGATCAACTTCAAAAGACGCCCAAACATCAGTGAAGTAAAGACTGATGAGACATAGCCAGCCATGGTGCCTTATATCTAAAGGCTCTTACAAGCCTGAGGAAAGAGGAGTTCTGGGCTTTTGAGGCTAGGCTGAGCTACATAACGATTGCTAACAAGAACTAGGATAAGTATGGGGGACATTTTTCACAAGACTAAACCAAAGACAAACAAAATAGAACAAACTATTGAAATAGTTAAGTAAAACCATGAGGGGAAGGGGAAAAAAAAGATTATAAACCGGAACAACCAAGACCAGACTCTGTGGCGGTGAGCAGGGTAGTTCATGAAAGGGCTGTGGAAAACCAAACCAGTTCCTGCTCTTCAGAGCTGCCAACTCAGGCCACGACAACAGCATTGTGTGCGAACTGTACGATCAGCACTAGGGACCTTTCAAGTCAACACAAAAGGAGCAGTCCAGTTTCTAAGTAAGTCCCAGCACCAGCCCAAAATACTTAGAGATCACCCTAATGACTGGGCATTTCTACCCTTCCCTCATTCAGTTCCCAGGCACTTGTGCCTCATCGTGAGAATTTCAACTTTTAATAACTGTTTTCAGCACACCATTTGTTTCCCTGCAGTGAAAATTTATACATGATTTTCCTAACTCCTACACTATTTATAAAAGTCAATAATAACATATCCAAGGTGAAATAGAGAAGAAGTATGATGATTGTGGCTCAATATCAGTAGGTAAAATCTTTGGCCCAAGAGCACTAGGCATTATTACCTACACATAGCATCCCTATAAAAGGGAGAGCCAGGCATACAGATTACTATACACAAGTTCACAGGCATCGATAATATGACTGTCTTGGTGAGCAGTTCCTACAAAGCTCTGGACACAGGAAAATGCAATCTTTTATTGATTTGCTCGGTGTTTCTGGTCCTGTAAAAGTTAAGTCATATTTAAACTATGCAAACATATTAGGGTGTCTAAAAACAAAATCATATTCCATGATCAGTAGCTAAAAATTCTTTTACATGAATGTCTTATCAGACATTTGAAAATTATGAGACAGAATAGCTCTTTGATGCTCAAGACTGTCAAATGTATTTTATCTGTTAGTCCGGAATGAGGTATTGAGGTATGGCATCCTTCCTATAAACATCAAAAGTGCACCCCAAACACCGTGGTCATAAATAAACAGTGCCTCATGCATTTCCACAGATGCCCTCGTGGGCACCCCACTCGAGCTGAGAACCCAATACTCATCAGCCCACAGTCATGAATAGCAGTCCCCATGTGGACAGAGCTGTAATAAAGAAATGTTAGATGAAGAGAAAAAAAAACATCAATTAAATGAAGATAATGTAATACTCAGAACAACAACCACATATGACAAATAAAATTAATTATTATACTTAAAAATATGATATCCTTTATACAAAAAGCAATTGCTATTAAAGAAACAAAATCTGAGGAAGGTTTTAGAAAGGAATATTAAATGTCTTCCTATTTTGAATATAATACCTATTCAAAAGAAGTTTTATAATTATTAAATGATCTTTGTATAAAGCACTGTTTATACTAGATTTCCTAGCCAAAAAAAAGCCATGTTTTTAATTTAATTTATTTTTTAGTTTTGAAGTTTTATATTATGCGGTAAATATTTAGAAGTAGCAATGCTCATTCAACAAAGATGGTGGCTAAGGCCCAAAGAAGTTAAGTAAAGACTGAAGTCATTCTTTAAACAGTACATATCAGGATGAAAGTTGGAAACCTCGATATATAGATTACTTCACCTTCGTGCCTGCTCTTTGAGATCAATTCCTACACTGCTGGTGTGCTCCTTCCCAGTGTGAAGACACAGCTTAGCCAGCTCACCTTTGTTCACACCATCAGTTGGTGTGAAGCAAGGATTTATGAACAACTGTGGCTTGTTTCAGAGCTTGGCCAACGTTGACACTTCAAGCTGAGGTGTTCCAGACAGCTGATTCTTGCAGTGGCTCTCAACCTTCCTAATGCTTTCATACTGATCTTCATGCCATAAAATATGAGCATCATTTTGCTACTGTTAGGGATAGTAATGTAAATATGAGATGTACAGGATATGTTACTCCCAAAGGGGTTGTCATATACAGATTAAGAAGGACCGATACAGAGGCATTTACTGTTCTGACACCATATTACCAAACATGATAGCTTTTAAATTGCACTCACTTTTACAACTTTGAACATACAAACTTAAAAGGTACAAAGAAGAACGAATCATAAAATGGAACTTTCTACATAATACTAATGCTATTGTTAAGCATCCTATTAACCATTGCTCCATAACAAATCACCCCAAAATTTGACAGCTAAAATATTTTAGTATTCTATCTTATGGTCCTGTTGAGTTGCTAGGTGTGGCTGAGCAATTCTTACCGTGGGATTCCGATGTAGTTACAGACAGATGTCTCCTGCCATTACAGGCATCTGATGAGTCTACTAGGCTGGACATCCAAATGGCGACTCAACTTGGAATGCCGACTAGAATGCCCGTCTCTTTTGTACCCTCTCCAGCATGGAGGCCTTAGGGAGCAAAGCGTGCGTGGCACCTCAAAGCTCCCACACAGATGGTTAAATGGGCAGACGTGAAAGAACATCTGCTTCTGTGGCTCAGCCTCCGAAGCTACACAGCCTTACTTTCCACCATATTCTGTCCGTCTGCGCAGATTCCAGGGACGGGGCTCAGGCCCCATGCTGGATGCAGAGCTACCACGATCACATTTTAGAAGATTGTGTAGGCAGAAGTTAGTTTTGTGGTTACCTTTAAAGAATCTAACTTTCCATATTAGATTATATCAGACATCAGTAAGCTAGTCATGAAGGCTGCATAACATCTTCCGTGTGTCAGTTAACATGTGGCATTTAGCAGAACAGCATGCTGTCCTTGTGTCTGTCCCTCCCATGAGCATCACCACCTGCTGTTTATTTTCCTTCAACATCCTGCTGTCAATCCCACTCCCGATCTCCTCTAAGCCAGGAACCAAAAGCATGCAGGTGGATGTGTGGATGACTGAATGAATGGGTGGATGGTCAGGGGTTGGAAGCACAGCTGAAAAGATGGATGTGGAGGTAGAAATGCAAACACTAGGGAGAGAGAGAGAATTCCCTCCTAATTGTCAAATTGTTAAGTTGTGGGTATACACCTGGCTGGTCAGTAACATTGCTTGTCTTGATGAACTACCACTCACAGGCCCTTTGGGAACTTTTGAGTCAACAGATACATTATTGAAGATTGAGCCGGGCATGGTGGCGCATGCCTTTAATCCCAGCACTCAGGAAGCAGAGGCAGGCGGATTTCTGAGTTCGAGGCCAGCCTGGTCTACAAAGTGAGTTCCAGGACAGCCAAGGCTATACAGAGAAACCCTGTCTCAGAAAAAAAAAAAAAAAGAAACAAACAAACAAAAACATTATTGAAGATTGGAAATCACGCTTCTAAAATATTGTCTATCCACTTTAGATGGTGGGTATATGTTGAAATTTTTATATAACCTAATATATTTTTTTAAAATAAAGTTATATATCAAGAAAACATAACAACTGATTATATAGAGGATTTCTCTGCATCTTAGGAAGGGCTGAAATCAATCACTTCTAATATATATGTATAGACCAGTGTTCTATGTTTAAACATTTTTTATGCTTATGTGGAAACAGTAGAGGGAAACACCTGCATACACATAACCCAGTGGATATTGTTGTCATTAATTTTAATTACCTCGCTCACATTAACCATTAGCTCTGTCAAACATAATTATTCAAAGAAAATATTTGAAATTCAGCAGAATTTCTTTGGAAGAGAACAGAAAACCGACACATGCACTTTTTATCCTACACAAGATTATATGTGCTTTGCTGTTTAACCAGCAGTTGCTGTGCGGTCTTCTTTAAAGCATAGCTGTTAATGTTGGCATGTTTTATCAGTGTTTTTCGGCTTTATAGGGCATACCTCTTTAACTTTAATGATTCAGAGAAACCTAGCTCCTTTGCTTTTTTCTGTAAGCAGTGATTTTTAAAATGTATATAACAGGAAACAGAAAATTACTACAGTTAAGTAGCTCAGTCAGCCAAACCCACCCTCAGTTCTTCTCCCTTAGCTATCTGTGGACTTCAAGTTATAATTTCAAATATTGACTTGGGCAGTGGTTTCCACTTTCATTTAATAAAAATATATTCTAGACTGTTACACTAAAATTCTTCCTTGGAAACCTGTAGGATACGTTTGTTTTTTTTTTAATCTTACATCTTTTTGTTTACAACTTTTTTTAAAAATTTACTTTTATTTATTATTATTATCATCACCATAATCATCATATCTTTTTTTTTTTTACAAGCGTTATCCCTTTTCCGGTCCATCCTCTGACAGTTCTTCATCCCAATCCTCCTTTCCTTCCCCAGCGCCCCAACTCCACCACCACCGCACCACCCACCTCCCTGGGGCCTTATGTTTCTTGAGAGTTAGGTGCTTCTTCTCTCACTGAGGCCAGACCAGGCAGTTCTCTGCTGTATGTGTGTCGGGGGCCTCATATCAGCTAGTGTATGCTGCCTGATTGATGGCTCAGTGTCTGAGAGATCTCAGGGATCCAGGTTAGTTGAGTCTGCTGGTCCTTCTATAGGGTCACCCACCTCCTCAGCTTCTTCTAGCTTTTCCCTAATTCAACCACAGAGGTCTCTGACTTCTGTCCATTGCTCTGGTGTAAGTATCTGCATCTGAGTCGGAGGGCAGCCATGCTAGGCTCCTGTCTGTAAGCACGCCACAGCAGCAGTAATAGTGTCAGGCCTTGGAGCCTCCCCTTGAGTTGAATCCCAATTTGGACCAGTCACTGAACCTCAGTCTCTTTTCCATTTTTTTGTCCCTGCAGTTCTTTTAGACAGGCACAATTCTGGGTCAGAGTTTTTGACTGTGGGATGGCAACCCCATCTCTCCACTTGGTGTCCTGTCTTTTCTACTGGAGGTGGACTCTACAATTTCTCTCTCCCCTCTGTTGGGCATTTCATCTAAGGTCCCTCCCTTTGAGTCCTGAGTGTCTCCCAGGTCTCAGTACATTCTAGAGGGTCCCCCCACCTCTTACCTCCTGAGGATACCTGTTTCCATTTGTTCTGTTGGCCCTCAGGGCTTCACTACTGATTTACCACCACCCCAATAACCTGATCATTTTCTTCTTGTCCCCTCTCCCACCCAGGTCCCTCCCTCCCTCTGCCCCCCATGGCTGCTTTCTTCTCCCTCTCAAGTGGGATTAAGGAGTCCTTTAGCTTGTTAACCTTCTTGAGTTTATGGATTGTGTCCTGGGTATTCTGTACTTTTTTAGTTAATATCCACTTATTAGTGAGTACATACCATCCATGTCCTTTAGGATCTGAGTCACCTCACTCAGGATGATATTTTCTAGTTCCATCCATTTGCCTGCAAAACTCAGGATGCCCTCATTCTTAATTGCAGTCCATGTGTAAATGAACCACATTTTCTGTATCCATTCTTCCATTGTGGGATCTTACATCTTAAAACCAAGATCAGAAGACTGTCTGGGAGACAATCCTGAGCCTGTTCTAGGTTATCAATTCCTCTGAACTCTGACGAAATCCCCCTTCCAGAAATGTTGGATCATATGCTTCTTGCATCCATTGTCAGAAGACTTCTGAAACCCAAGCTAGGATCCCCTATCTGTAAGCATGGCGGTCTCATCGTCATCAGAGTGCCTGTGGAGAGAGATGTCAGGATGTTTGTGAATTCATGAAGACTTTTGCTCTATAGAGTCTCGGAGCTTCCTGCCCTAGCAGTGCTCCAGTGAGTACAGTAGCTGTTCATCCACTCCCATGGGACAGGTGATTTAGCCCTCTGCTGCTGCCGATAAAAACTGGAGGGTTCAATAGAATGTTTGTCACCTGCTGCCTGGAGCTGGGGATGTTCTGTGTCTGGATGCTGCTGCTGCTGAGGTGTCCTGGCGTGACATGATGATTAGGTACAGTAAGTAATTTAAATTCCCTTCTGCCTTGTTAAGTAGTCCATTGTTGTCTAGAGTGTCATTCAACTTGGATACATTTGGATGGGGGTAGATGAGGGCTCTTCTGAATATGAAGCATGTAACGTTACTGCTTTTGTGTTAGAATGTAATCACCATGGAGAACTGCAGCAGAGTGTCTATATCAGCACCTTTCAACTGTTATTGGTACCATGGAGATCTTTGGTCTGTTCTGTTGTGTTTAGCAAGACAATAAGGAGGGAATATAGACATCTCAGTCAGGATTGGAACCCTGGAAATGCTTCTCCCGATCTCCATTACTGTCTTCGTGGCCAGTAACACTGTGGTACCTTAGTGTAATCTTCATATGAAGTATCTGCTGCTTCATAACGGTGGTCTTTGTTTGAGTGACATAGAGATTGACAAAATTATTATAAAACAAAAGCAAAAATACCCTGTTCTGATTTAAAATATTTTTTTCAATGTCTTGCCAGTTATCCCGTAGGAGACCTTGAATAAAATAAGAACTCATTGAGTTTCCAGTGTGAGTGTAAGGGCTGAAGAAATAGCTCAGCTGCTAAAGGTTGACTTAGAACTAAAGGAGAATCATTTAATTTCCCACTTTCAAGTGCCCATAGAAATGAAAAATAGGATATAAAAACAGGGAGAAGATCACAAGGAATCCTCATCCCTTTCAGCGTTGGGCTAATAGGACTTCCCAGTGGGAAAGCCGGAAGGGCTAACCTGCTACTTCCTCTGTTGAACAACAGTAGTAACTATGGGCAAGCTGGGCTCTGGCAGGAATGCACTCCTGTGTTCCAGATCGAAAGCTAATGAGTAAAGTACAGCACAGCTGAGGGGTGAGAAACTGTTTTCTTGGGATGGTCGTTGGCTTCGTTGAAATCTGCAGACTTCCCCCAGATTCTTTGTCAGGTAGAAGGCAAGTGGGTGCTGATCTATTGAGAAGCACAGACAGTGCTTTGTATCAAACATACATGGGAGTGCACTGGCATTAGTGCAGAAGGAGCTAGCACCAAGTACATGGGACTTTACACAGCCACATCTAGTCCTAGCTTGCTACCAACTGCCCATATATGCTTTTGTGTCACTCCTACGTTCAGAATGTAGGCACACACAGCCAACCCCCAGCCTAAACTGGGCAGCTCCAATAACCTACTCAAATGTGTAGGTGACCAAGAAGTCCCTATTTCCATTCAACAGTCAAAACCAGTAGAAATATGTAACATCGCTTCATCTAAATCTCATTCAAGCCCTTATAAACAGATACATATGAATATATGATTATTGAAAAACCCACTGCATTAAAGCAAGAAAACATATACATCAAGATGTAGGAGAGTTTAGAATTAAGATTATAGTTATGCTTAAACCTTTCCGTTCTGCTTGCATGCTGAAATTGGCACTTATAATTGGGAGTGCACTGAAAGACTGAAGGAGAAGGGTGTCTCCACACTATCTATATCATAACTGGGATCTTAACCTTTGGCATTTCATACAAGTGAGATGCAGTCGGAGCTAAATTTTCTACACCCACAAGGGCCTAAATGCTGCCGTGCAAAGGAAACAAGGGGCATGAATCATTCCCTAAAGAATACACTTTCCTTTCTCTGAAATTATTCATATATTAGTCATTTAAAAAAATTAGCAGCCATCTGGGCCTGCCACTAATTAAAGTTGAAAGTAAACAATCAACTAGAGGTAGGAATGTAACTTGATTCAATATTCTTGAGAATACACACACATACACACACTCATGCAGATATTCACAAGATCTTTTAAAAGATCTTTTGAAAAAAATTAATGTTAGAAAATGTTTTTAATGATTACATTTTAACTCACTAACCTCAACTATTGGTATTTTTACAAAGAAAGTAATAAAAGATATATGTGTAAATATTTTGATTACAGCATTTTTTAATAAAAAAATATAAAGGTCCAACTGTTATAAATTGGTTAACTAATTAAATTTTATTTAGTCAGCTGAAAATTTATTTAATAAGGAGAACCTTTCCCATTCGAAGCACTGACCCTCTGATTATACATACTGGGCTCTGCAGGAATCCTGTATCAATTCTGCTGTTTCTATCATTAACTAGGAATCATTTATCTCTACTGACTCAATTACTTTTATTGCAAGTACATGAGTGTCTCACTTGCATGTGTTTCTGCACCACATGTGTGTCTGGTACCCACTACAGCCAGAGGAGGGTGTCAGAGCATCTAGAACAGGAGTCATGCTGTTTGTAAACTACCATGGTGGTGCTGGGAACTGAACCCAGATAGAGTAGTACAACTATTAACCATTTAGCCATCTCTCCTTCTCAGTAATTAAACTCAAAAGAAGGATGTCACTTTAATATCTCTCTACTTTTTATGTTCTTAGAAGTAACTCTAACACCTTAGTCAAGTATCAAGAGCTACCATGGCCCCTTACATCCTTTCCAAGATCAAAAACCAATTCTAAGTAGATAACTTGTTTAAAAAAAAAACAAACAAACAAAAACAAACAAACAAACAAAAAATGTGTAACACATACAGCATAGAAGCTAAATTAAAGCTGTATAAGCCAGTTAGAAATGTTTCATGGCATAGGGGAAAGACAGTGGTATAACATCTTAAATGCCTTTTTGATTTTTCCTTTATATTCCTCCTTTCTCTCAGATCCCAAGTTCATATTTCACATCTTCTCTGTCCAGTCCTTCAGTACCTGACACTTACATCTTTGTTTTTTCATTACTCCTGATAACATACTTTTATTATTAGTTTGATCTGTAAGAGAAACACAACCATGTTCCTTTAGAGGATGTCAGCCATACTGTTTGGAATTGGCATTTGCCTGCCCTAAAGTATTCCTGTGGACTGTGTCTCCTGCTTCTCTTGGAAGTGGTTAAAGGGTTCAGCCTGCTAGGGAGTACTTTCTCCTGTGTCTGTGTCAGCTGAGAGAAAAACTAAGATGTCATGGTAGGGTCCACTTCTTCTCTGATGACTTCATTTTCCAGAGTCAGATATTTAAGATTGTAGATATTCATAAACTTTAACCGTCCAACAAACTATAAACATATAATATATTGTATTATTGAAAATTAAAAGGCCTGTATGGTTCTACTTAAAAATGCACTGAATTTTATTTTGAACAATTTAATTAGTGTTAGCGTCAAGGAAAACATTCATTCCGGGTTAAATTTTATTTCCATAATAAAAAAAGAAAAAAGCAAAGAGAAACACACACTCCTTTAAAAAAAAAAAAAAAACCTACTGAATGTCCACAACAGAACAGAACTATATTAACAATACAAATCACAAAATACCTAAAGTATCATTTATATACTAGGCCTTGCTGGCCAGCAACCTGTGTAAATATAGCAGATAAAGTTGTATAAACAAATGATCAAGGAAGCAAATATCATACTTCCAGAAATCAGTAAATGTTACACACATCAGTACATAAAGCAACTACATGGAGATGCTACATAAGACTGGTGGACAAAGAAAGTCCCTTTGAAGAGGTAGGACTGGAGTCCAGACTCAACTGGAAGAAAACTCACAGGAAAGGCTTCTCCAGCCCATTACGGAAGCTCTGAGACAGGGGTAACCCTGAAATGCTCCAGGGACAGTGAAACATGAGCTGTGTACCCACCAGATATGAGCAGACAGATGAGTATCATGAGATAAGGCTACAGATGTAAGACAACTGCCTTCCATAACATGCAAAAGAGTCTGTCCTATATTTTAAGAGTCACAGGAAGCATTGATGGTTTCAAACAGCAAAAAAATAATATGACCTACATTTCAACAGTTTGGGGGCAATTCTTACACTGAATTGTAATAACAAGAATGAAGAAAAAAGGAAGGCTAGTTAGATACAGTGATGGGGGTAGGGATGGCAGTCACGTGGGCTGGACTTGGAGTAGCAAAGAAGACTTCATTTTAAAGAGATATTTGTGCCGCTTCGTCGAATATTAGATGCTGGGAAACCAGAAGTTCACTATTAATGTTTCAGCTGGTAGCTGTGTGTATTACATTAATGAATGCCCTTAAGTCCAGAAGCAACGAACACTTTTTTCTTATCATCCTGGATCTTAGATAACTACATGCCTCCCCATTGACTGATCCGCATATCAATCAATTGACAAATATATGCTGTTTTTATTAAACAAATTTCCGAGGAATTGAATGCTGAAAATATTCAATACTGTCAGCAGCATCTACCATTTTCTGCTGCCACATAGGAAGTAAATGTATACAGCCTTTGAGTCAAAGAATCAAGAAACCATATTTCTGGTAGTTATTATATGGAACCCATTTTCTACTGTGAGTCAGTCCCAAAGCTACCACATATGATGCATTTTCATAGAAGATCATTTCCAGGAATGTATTTCAGATCTACACTTTAATCATGTATACCTAAGTTATTAAGGCATGGCTAGACAAGAGAGCTTTCATTTCTCTCAAAGGCAAGGATAAGGTTGTCAAGGGGATTGCAGGATGTACAAAGTCTAGGATTTAATCAAATAAGAAACCTGTAGACACTAGTATGAACGTGGCTAACAGACTTTCACTCGAACTGATTTCAGACAGAACGGGAGAACAAAAGCAGACTGCTCCTAAGATCACAGAAGCCATCATAGGTTCTGTGGGGACAGCAATAGACAGAGAAGAGTCACTCTTCCATCATTTTTTCTCAAAACTAATTTTAATCACAGAATGCCTCAAGTACCAGACAGAAATGTTTATTTCCTAAGATCTGAAAAAAGTCTCCATTCAAACTGAAGGCATTCTGTTAAGATAATAGTTAAGGTGTTCTTCAGAATTTATAAGAGGACAAAGAATTAATAGTTCGTCTAAACAGGGTGGCAACTGTATTAAAATGTTTTCAGTAACACCTTTCATAATTGCTTAATGTAATAAAACAGTTCAATTTAGATCCTAAAGTTCAGACCTTGCTTTCAGAACAATATTATATTACACATATTATCTTCAAAACTAGTGTCATTGATATAGAAGGTTTGCTAAGTTTTATAATTTACAATTTAACTGCTACTTTCATTTCAATACAGCCTGTTTAGCTACCCTATGAGATAGGTACTATTTCCTATAGAAGATAGGAGTTAAGAACTCTTGCTGAGCAAGTATAAGGAACTGAGTTCAAATCCCTAGCACCCCCCCAAAAAAAGGCATGCCTGTGTGGATTCTTGTAATGCCTGGATTTTCTGGGAGTTGCTGGCTGACAGCCTAACTCGGGGCTTAGTAAGAAACCCCTGTCTCAAGGCAGCAAGGCAGATAATGGTGGAGCCAGATATCTTATTTCTTTCTCTGGGCTCTGCACACACACATACATACACACATACACACACAGACACGATAAATACATGAAAAGATTAAGACAATTTACTTCAGTCACAAGCTTAGAAAGGACAGTGTTTTAAGTCTCTAGGTTAAGTCCTTTGAGTGTGACTAAAGCTCGGTTAAGACATTCTGTCACAATTGAATTGGCCATTGTTTTTGTTTTTAGAACTGTATTATATCCTATAGCCTTACAATCAATGCAGCCGAGAGCTGGAAAGTCTGAGCTATCTCAGAAGTCTCGCTTTATGACTCCAAAGACGGAATATCATCTTCATGGGGTCACCTCAAGGATTAAGGGGCTTGGTGTGAAATGTCAAGCATTCCATAAGGCTGCATTGGAAGGAGGTTTTTTAAATTAAAATCACTGACCAAAATACAGTTTGTGTAGCTTTTATGACTTTGATATGAATACACAGGATGCAGCAAAGGGTGACCGTGCCCTTGAAGGTGCAGTGGTGTTAGATCAGGGACAGGGTCTCTAACACAGTGATAACAGCGACCTTCTCAGAAACAAGTAGAAGATTGTGATTTGTCTTCCTTAGAAACTTCTGAGCTTTTCCTTAAGAGAAATCATTTATTACCTCTGCAATGTAAAGCATCTCTATAATGTAAAACGGCCTTAAAAACAGCATAGAAACCTCACTGCAAGACGTTAACAATGCCTTGGAGCCGTGTATGCAATATTTATAGAGCAATGGTTCTCACCCTGTGCATGGCAACCCCCTTTCACAGGGGTTGCCTGCGACTACTTGAAAACACAGGCTTACATTACGATTCCTAACAGTAGAAACAAGACAGTTATCAAATACCAATTAAACGATTTTATGCTTGGAGGTCACCACAACATGAGAAACTGTATTAAAGAGTCACAGCAAATACCTCTTACTTTTTAAAATAAGACTTGGTAGAAGAACAAAGTCACCCGCCTTACATTTATCCATCCCTGACTGGATGTGAGGCACCATTTTTTGGGACTTTGTGCTTGCAGTCTGTCTATGGAAGATTCTTTCATCTTCCAGCGTAATAGACCTGCCAGAACGTGGGTAAGGAAGGCCTCAGGGGAAGGCTCCCGGGCAGAAAGTTCGGATGTGAGCAAAGGTGACAGAAATGACAGACAAGATGATAGAAATGGAGGTGAGAACAGAAGCCACGGCGAAGCAACAAGAGTGGACGTGGACCAGCCCGTGCACAGTTCCAGAAGCAGATCAGTTGCTAGCTGTTGCTTGCCAGGCTGTCACAATCCGGAAGGTCTCCTTAACCTGCTGCTCTGGTGACACACCTGAACACACATCACAGACTCCAGGAAAGTCCGGAGCTGCTTTAAACTTTCATTAAATGAGTTTGTTCTCATTTTTAGAGACTAGAAAGGAGCGGATGCAATAAATTCTACGAAGTTAACTCCACCGTATAGAATTACAGTCTCAGCAAAAGAAGAGACAGTAGTGCACAAATCAAGGGAAACTTGACAAAGTTCTTGATGAACTTACATGTTTAAACAAATGCACAAAAGATGGGCAGACAGAAAACTTAGATTAATATTAAAATGTGTCCAAAATACTATAGCCAAGCCTAGCTTAATTATTAACACACTAAACATAATTTAAAATAAGCATATTTAAAATAATAACAAAGCAAGTAAATTCTGATGTGATGTAGCATAAAGAGAAAAATTCTTAAATCATATATTGGTCAGGCTCTGTGGGTGGCTCCCATGGCCTGTGTTTCCTATGTTAATGGTCTGGTATAATCCCCTCCCTTGGAACATTTTCAGGATGTATTGTCTGCTTGTAGCCAGTAAAATGCCTTCCTGGTGACAGGACATCCCTGATTACATTGCACAGGACTTTAGTGTCTGTTTTACTCTGGGCTTTCTTACTCCTGGAAGGGACTAAAGAATTCAACTGCTTTGTGGGGAGATTCACAGGGCAAGGATCTGAGGACAGTCTGGCTGAAGCCTTCAACCTTCCCGAGCCACACTGCAGATAAGCCCTCACTCATGCTCCCTCCCTGCAGAACGTGGGTGGCTCTGTGGATATTGTTTTCAGTAGCTGCTGTGTGTAATGACTGATTACACCTCAAAAGGAAACTACACTCAGTATCTTCTAACTCCTGGGTGAGGAGATGACCATTCTAAGAGCAAATACAGTCTTCCTCGGGAATTCAAAATTGTCTTCTATTGGAATGAAAGAAATTATATTCTTAAGGCTATGAATCAAATCTCAGACTCACAGGTTACAAACGCCCTCTGTGTTCCCCTCTCTGTGTAACTGAGGGAGGTGTGAGAGGAGGAGAGGGTAGGCTCTCCGGGTTTAATTAAGACAGCAGCCTCCAAAAGCAGACAGCCGCTGCTGTGTGAGAGATGCTGTCATGAGTCTTCCCCAGAGACACAGCCTTCCACCTCACCATGTGACAGTGTCTCAGTCAGCTCAGTCCTCCAGCACCTGTCACGGCACTTGACATATGCCTGATGCACAGTGATTGGTGAATGAACTCCTTAGGGAGTCATCTCACCCATAGTGGATAAAAAGGAACGAAAGTCACCTTTCTCTGCAAGGACACACCCTTCTCACAACCTGGGGAAAGGGCAACTCTTTGTATACAAGAAAACAGATGACTCCACTGTGCAAATACAGAAAGGACTGATTTGCTTTTATAAAGGAAAAGCCCTAATATGAAAGTGAGTTATCACCCACTTCTCTTCATTTCTTCTTGCTCTACAGAGCTGTCTGTCGCTTTAGATGAGCTTTTCCTGCAGAGCTTGCAGGTGGCACCAGCCTGTCAGCTTCCCAAATGATCCTGGCAGGATGGGTGAAGGCACAAACCTTTTATAATCTGACAGTAATTCAAATGCCTTTATCTTTTTTTATTCCTTTTGTCCTCAGAGTCCTTCTCTGAAAACCCCCACTGGGAACAACATTTTAGCATTATTCATTTGTGTTTGCCCACAATGAGTGCCTGAGCGTTATACCTCATTATTAGCAATTTGTGAATTCTTAACAAATACTCTCTTTCATTATCCCTAATTGCTTTCTTGGACATTGTGCATTTCGAGTTTTCAAACATACTAAGCATCCATTAGCTATCATTTCTTGATAGCTTGCTCTGGACAAGGCACCTGTGGTTGTTGTCATAACAGATGCAAGGGTAAAATGAGCTATATGCTTCTCCTGTGGGGAGCTAGCCATGTATGGACAGAATCAAAGTGTATGAATCCAATACAGCTATAGCATAGAAGAGACACTGAAGAGTCTCAGGTGTTCATGGATTTGAAAGGAGAGAAATAACATCTGTCTCCCGTAAAGGCTATCACAAGTTACCACAAACTTGGTGTCTTCAAACAATACAAATGTATTCCCATACAATTCTAAAAGCCTGTAGTTCAAGATGTGTCTTTCTGGGCTAAAATTGAGGTTCAGGGAAGCTTCGTGCTCTTCTAGAAGTTCTTGAGGACTTCTTGTTTGATAGGTTTGGGGTTTTTGTTTTTTCCTCTTCTAGACTCTCTAGCTGCTTACGCTGCCCTGCCTCTGGCCTTTCCATCTTCACAGCCAGCTGGCCAAGTGCAGGCTTGCACACAGCACTTCTTCATTCCACTGCTGGACCTTCTGCTGCCGGCCCCCAGTTGTAAGGCTCTTCGCCATCACATTGAGCAAATGCAGTCCTTTTAATTTCAAATCAAATGACCATCCTTCGCATGTAATATAACAGAGCTTAGGTTCTGTGGACCAGGGTGGGGACAGCTTCACAGAGGCATTATTGTACTTATCCCTGGAACAGAAGGAAGGTTCATGGAGAGGAGTAGAGATCCTTGAAGGACGAATAGAAGGCCAAATGGAGGTTCATGAAGGTAGAAAACAGAAATTGCTTTGTAAAAGAAAGGAATAACAAAGTATCAGGATAAGCTGTGAGGTTAGAAACAAGGAAGAAATTTTTTTAATTAGTTTGCTTACAATTTGGTTCCGCAAATTATTTTTTAGGTTTGATGACCTTAAAAAAAGTAAAAAAAAAAAAATGGCCCTGTGTCTGTGTTGCAACCACTCAACTCTTCCATTGTAGCAGGAAAGCAGTCATTGGTAATAAATTGTTAAGGTATGTTCCAATAAAACTTCATTCAAAAAAAATGGATGATGGGCCAGATTTGGTCCTAGACTATCATTTTTCAAGCCTTTATCTTCAGCACAAATAATAAAAAGAAGTAATTGAAAATAAGTTAGGAGTTGGCTGTGAACTATTGTAAACACCTGGCAAAGTGTTATGAAGGCTTTTTGCTTAGTAGACAGTGAGGAGCTATTGGTGCTTTCGAGCAAAGAACAGGTGTAATTAGAGCTATGCTTTGGAAGTTCTGTCTGCTCAGCAATAGGCTGTTGATTGACTTTTACTAGGTGCTTCATTTGGTGCCTTAATGGCTAACTGGTATGTTTGTCTCTCTGACTGTATCTGCTAGCCATATTCATCTTTCTGTAGTTCTTCAGACATGCTAAGCCTACTCCTATACCAAGCCTGTGGCCATGGTCCTCCACCTGCCCATAATGAAATCCCTTCTTCCACAAAGCTCCCGCCTCCATTCCATTCCATTCTCTCCTCCCAGGCCACCGTTTGATCGCCATCACGACTGTCAGTCAGTCCCTCGATCTGCTCGCTTGCTTTTTCTAACAGGACTTACTTGCCACCCAATGCCTTCATCTTCCCATTAGAACCACTTTATCACCAGGAGGGATGCAGACTGTACCTTAGCTATCATCGGTAAGGACTATTGAATAAATAAATCAGCAACTCCACAGGAGTGCTTGTGCCAGAGCAAGTAACAACTGGAAGAGAAGCTGGATTCATGGAGGTTTCAAAACTGTTATTAATGAAGGATGTCAGCAAATAAAGAGACATTTTCAGGAAGAAGGAGCACAAGTAGGTGAAACACTGAGGAATTGGTAGATGTGTAGTGAGGGTTGGGAGCAGGGTCAGGCCGTGGAGCTCTGGATGAGAGAAAAGGAGTGTGTCTGTGATAGCTGAAGCCCTGACACCCAGAGAACGGATGTGACAGAAGGAGAAGTCCTCAGAGACAGCTCAGAAGAAACAGTTGGGAGCACTCAAGCTGGCAGAATTAAATGAAGAGCTGATTACTGGGGAGGAGATACTAAAGAGGAGAGAATTCCTGAGGAACGATTATCAGTGCTAAATGCTATGATCCAGGAGACAGCATGAGAAAGGCCGGACCGAGGGTGTAAGCATTTTGACCTATCTATAAGAGCCAAGTTCCTGTAGATGGCAAAGGGCAGCAATACATTTCACCAGTGCTGTTTCGAATGTCAGTTCAATCTTCTGTGAATTATCTCCTGGAAACGTATTTATAAATATCAGCTGTGTAACCATGATGTAAAAGTTAGCAAGATTAAGGAAAACGGTATAGAAGGCTGCATATTGAAAGGCTGCATTCCAGATGCTTCCATACATACAGTTCAGAAAGGAAAAAACACATTATTACACTACATATGTATGTGTCAAAATATATCACATATCATAAATATACAAAATCAAAAATAAAAAAGCTTTATAAGATCCACCTGAACCTACCCTGTTATCTATAGCATATGCTAAAAGCTACTAGATTTTAACAAACCCGTGCCCGGGTCCAGATTCCTGGACTCTGGAGAGCTGTGCTCTGAGAGCTGTCAACAAGTTGACATTCTCTGCATTCACACTCTCTTCTAAATTGAGAATTGCTAAGATAAGAAGGAAAAGCTTAGGCCAGCAATATTTTTACTCTGTCTCCTGCTGACATATGAGTGGTGTTAGACTTTTTGTTGGGAGACTACAGAATAGAATAAACCATTAGAAACACTTGGGCGCAGCCCACCACCAAGAGGGAGTTATGGTGCAGAAATCTTTGGTCCTTGATTTCTGCTTTTCAAAACATTTTTACAGGTCTTGTTGCTGTTGTTGTTGTTGTTGTTGTTGTTGTTGTTGTTGTTGTTGTATTTAAAGGTATAGTGGCTAATAACTCAAGACCCATCTGGCTAACATTCAAATCCCGCCTCTGGCTGTTAGGAGTTACATGACCCGAATGAATTCTCTGATGTGTTTCTGCTTCTCTCCCATAAAGTGGGGAAGCTTTTCTGTTCCAATACCCACCATGCAGGCAGAGTTGCCAGGGCAGGGAGACATCGGATGAGTAAAAGTGCCCACTGGGGAAATCTGACTCTCAGAGTTGAGGTCCGCAGAGCCCATGGACGATCTAGACAGGACAATGCTTCTATAATCCTAGCACTCTTATAGTGAGATGGGATGCGAGATAAGAGAATCTTCGAGAAACTTGCAGGCAACTGATCCTAGTATAAAAACCATAGCAGCAGTGTGTGAGAGCTGCTCACTCAGTTCTACAAATCTACACACTACAAGCCCACCCGCATCATCTTCTACGGAGACGGCGTCCCCAAGGGCCAGTTCTAGCAGGTTCTCCACCATGAGCTCCTGGCCATCAGATAGGCCTGCATAAAGCTGGAGGAGGACTCTCAGCCAGGGATCACGTTCATCATGGTGCAGAAGCGGGTTGGAAAGAGTGGAAATATTCCAGCAGGCACAGGAAGATCAGCCACCCCACTGAGCTTGATTTCTACCTGTATGGTCATGCATCCAGGGGACAAGCTGTCCTTTCCACTACCGAGTGCTTTGGGATGACAGTCATTTTTCTTCTGATGAGCTGAAGATTCTGACCTACTAGCTGTGTCACACCTACGTGTGATGCATACGCTCTGTGTCAAACCCTGTGCCAGCATCCTAGGCTCACCTGGTGACCTTCTGAGCCAGGTACCACCGGGTAGAGAAAGAACATGATAAAGCAACAGGCGAGATCACCAAGCACTGGCCAAGGCGGTCCAGGTCCACCACGACACACTGCGCACCATGTACTTTGCCTGGCCTGTTGTATTGTTTAGCGATTGTATACCAAGTTGGATTCACACAAGACCAGCTACACTCAGACCAACAGATGCCCAGCCCTTCTGTGACAGCCAGTATCGATCATGAGACATCTTTGGTTTTATTAGATCCTCCATTTTCCAGAATGCCTTCAGACTTGAGTTTTGAGCTGCAGGCCTGTATGAGACCCCAGGGTAGGAAGTGTGGTGTGCCAAACCTATAAAGCTGCTTACTGAGAGTCCCGTTTCCTAAAAACACAAAAGCAAAACTACAACAAAATGTCCTAAAACCAGTCTATGAACTCTAGGGGCTTTCAAACTTCTTAATTTATTTGCTCATCCAGTTAACTTGTTTTTCATACCTGATTGTCAACGAAACCAGTGGACTCCATCTAGCTGTGAAGGCTCTGAGCATGAAAGCCACACCATTTCCACTGGGATTTTTAAAGCCTGGCCCTAAGAAGCTGTCACTCATGTTGAGTTCTAAGGGATGCCACGTGCCCTGTAGCCCCAGGGCAAATGGCTGTTAGGTTTCCAAAGTGTCTCTCCTGCCACTGCCTGCCCTCGAGGCCTGGACAGAGGCACAGTGACCAAGGAGATGGTCACGTGTTTGCGGCAGTGACAAGTCTGAGAGATTGGCAGACAGGTGCTATTTTGATAAAAAATTATTTAAAAAGAAAAAAAAGACAATATACTGACAGTCTAATCATAAGATTTGTCCCATAGGACTGTGACATTTATTTTCCAAAGTTTCTAAAGAATATGTGTCTGTGGTGATAAAGACAGTAAAATCCTTTTTCACTGTTAATGTCTTTAATGTAAGAGAAGAATATATGTATCTGGTTTGCAGTAAAAAAAAAATACACTATAGCAGCAAACTAGAGATCATGTCTCAAGTATCAAATGAAAGGACCAAACCCCTAAGGTTGCCATCTGATCTGACTCCACACACGTGCAGTGGCAAGTACATGCCCTCACATAGGAGTGTGTGTGTGTGTGTGTGTGTGTGCACTTTTTAAAAAAAAAAAAAAACTTTTTTTAAAAAACAAAGTTAATCCCATCTTCTTCCCAATGTCACTGTACCGGATTTCCCCTATGTGTCATGTTTGTTTATTTGCAGAGTTTTACATCTCATTTGCTATTTATTATCTATTGCTCCCGTGATATCCTGTGGTGTTGCCATTTTTCTTAATTTAAAATTACTATAAATGAGTTTCATTTGCACATGTAATCTAGATTAGGAGCTACCTTGGGCTCCTAGAACCATGAAAGCAGGAACCCAGTTTCAGAGCAGCATGGCACCATGCCCTCTCATAAAGTCAGATATGGCCTGGATCTCTTCTCAGAGAAAAGAGGATGATAAACTAATTAAGGCATTTTATTGTCTGTATCAGAGTTATTATCCTAAAAAGCCATTAACTATATAATGATAACCAAATGGCTGGATGGGCCGTTAACAGTGATATGTCCCTTGGGGATCCACACTGCACTTTGTGCGCTGTGTGCAGACGTGCTGATAAAAGTGGTTCGGAGACTAAGCTAAGTGCAAAAGTGTCACTGATGAAGACTCTGAGTGTCACTGACGGAGACTCTGAGTGTCACTGACGGAGACTCTGAGTGTCACTGACGGAGACTCTGAGTGTCACTGACGGAGACTCTGAGTGTCACTGACGGAGACTCTGAGTGTCACTGATGGAGACTCTGAGTGTCACTGATGGAGACTCTGAGTGTCACTGACGGAGACTCTGAGTGTCACTGATGGAGACTCTGAGGGAGAACAGGTTTCTTCTCTGTCTGTTTCCTGAAAGGCTTAACATTTATTCTAAGCTCAATGTCTTTAAGTAAAAGGACGATTAAGAGAGATGGTCTTGCTAACCTTTTGGTTAAAAAGAACTGGTCAGATAGTATTAAACAGCAGAAAATGGCCAACAAAGATGGAATGCCTTTCCCGGCTTCAGAGAATAAGCTCTCCCCATCAAATGTAATGGGCTCTTGGCGTGCGGTAGTTCTGCTTTACAGTGTGTCCAAAATCAACCTTGATTTGAAGTGTTTACCGCACTGTCTATTCCTGTCCTTTGTTACCCAGGAGAAAATAATTTTTTTTAGGTAACAGATAAAAAATAAGAGTTATGAATAAAGATTTGTTAACCTTAGCCTTTATTGAAAATAGTCTATCCTGACTGCACTATAAGTTTTTTGACCTTGGACTTGTCTGTATTGGTAAGATACAGCAAGGTTCTGTGGTGTGTGCTTGTAAAGTACATTTTTCTTTAAAGCTCTCTCTCTCTCTCTCTCTCTCTCTCTCTCTCTCTCTCTCTCTCCTTGAGTAGTTGGTGAATTGACATTGACTTGAGGAAATAGAACATTTCATGTTTTTCTAAGTATCTTGCAGTACATCAGCTCCCAAAGACTTCCGTAGGAAACACATTGACCCTTTTTTAAAAAACCATATATATAAATATATATATATATATATATATAAATGCAATAGACTGAACATATTTTTATTGAAAATACATCCTGCTCTCATACATTACATCCAACCACAGTTTCCTCCCCTCCACTCCTCTCAACCTTGTAGCTTTTTTTGTTGTCCAAAGATAAGAAAAAAATGTATCAAGATGAAGTGTGGCCTGCTGCCTGCTTGAAGAAGTAGCTTTGGGTTCCATCTAATCGCCTTTACAGTGCTTTGCACAAGCTCACTTGTTCAGACTAAAGACCATAAAAGAAAAATTACATGTGTGTGGCGTCTTGCCTCTCATCATCTTGAAGTTTTCTTTCAAAGTAACTAATTATGTGCTGCTTCCCAAATAGAAGTACAGACTTTGTTCATGCAGTTTCTGAATTTTTAACTCTACCTTTATTTTTATCTTTGGGAGTAGAAGCCATTGTCTTTGTCTTTTACAAAATCCAATGACAAATTATTGCAAGATAAGCTGATGACTAACATAATGCAGATCTCCAGGGCAATTAAAAACCAACAGTCCTCAGAAGTGTTCACCCAGCAGCGAACCTGGAGCAGGAGCTGAGAGCTAAGCTGGACCAGGAATACTTGTTAAGATGCAGAGATGCCATCCGCTAAAACTTGGACTGGTTTTTAAATTTACAACCAAGATTTATGTCTGAGCTAAATTTGACTAATCAGACACAATTCATGGGCTAGATTTAACTGTAGTAGGAAATGATGGGAAAGCCTTCCCTTTCCTACATGTCTTTTCTGAACTGCTGAAAATTTTAGTCTGATTAGGTGTCCAGTCTTAGTCTTTGTAGCCCAATATAGACGTAAGTACAAGTTCGAGGACAGAATGCGTTGTTGCATCTTTATATGTCTACTGTTATATATTCCTTAGCCCTTTACTTTATGTCTCAGAAAAGAAAAGCCCAATGGGCATATGCATTTGTCAAAGTTGTTTAAATGTTCAAAGAAATATTACAGTTTCCCAACAACCTGACAAATGCACTTACCACACTGCTTTGGACATTTGAATTGGGTCTGCAGCATCAGAGTACAGTACTGTAGCTAGTGTTGTTTCTGAAGGCCACAGCACACAGTTATGCATGCACCATAGTGCAGAAAACTATGAGGGCATGGACTGTCCCAGGCAGCTCTTTTCTGTTCAGTCCCTGACATGTCATGTGGCATGCCAGCACCACAGAAACTTAATTGGTGTATAAAACCATGCTGGGGTTTCCCGATCAAACTTCTCACAGAAGAATAACTATTATCTAGCTTTCTGTCTCCTGGTTACCCTCAGGAGACACTGACTGTAAGCGTCCTTACAGACCATGGTGACATGTTAAAATTGCAAGAGGTCCAAAGAGAACTATGATAACAGCTCGTTCCCGTGTAAGTTAACCAAAGGTAATTGCAGAGTAAGTAATTTTTCATTGTTGTTTAAACATGATTTTCTTATCTCGGTGATGAGCAGCGAGAGCTAAGTGGGCGTTTGCAGTCCGCTTAGAGCAGTGCTGTCTGACCTAGATTTCAGATCTCTGTAGTATTTCCTGAGGAAGACCAATACCTCCTCTCTGTGCATCTACCACTAACAATAAAGCTATGAGTCAGCTGCATAGGTAACTGTCTGGGGAAGGGTTTGAAGCAACCCTTTTATTAATGAGAAACAAGTGCATGGTTCTGTTATACTGCAGATGAGTTAATCAGTTAAATATAACCAAGAGTATTTCTAGAGACATCCCTCCATGAAGAAATATTTAAATAGTCCTCTTTTCTTAAAATAATAACAACATGTTTTGATCTACATAAAGAAGTTCTTTAAAATAGATCTAGAGCACTAACTATGCATCAACCATTTTTTGATGCCCTACTAGGTAGCAGGCACTTGCCAGGTTCATGGTACATGAGAATGGGTATTCCATCCCTGCCCTTGCAGACCTTATGGGGAGAACAAGGAGAAAACCAGTCAATGTCATCTGAACCAGAGAAAGCTCCATGGCCACTGTGAGCCCACTGCTGGCTGTGATAGAAACAGAGAGAGCAAGCTAGGCCTGCCTGCAGAGTACGATGTAAGACTTGGAAGATGAGGGAGATGAACCTCTGACACGTTACAGACATGAAGCCTTCAGGCTGAGGCAAAGAGGAGGTTCACTTGGGGAGATGGAGAAGAGGATCAGTTTGGGGATGTAAATTAAACTTTAGTCTGGAGGAAATTCAGCACAGGTTGCCTTAAGAGTGATCTGAGCAGAGATGATTCAGGGAGTCGCTGTTACCAGTCTGGATTAAGAAGTGGTGGGTCTGTGGCATGCGTGCGATTTTTAAAGTTATCAAAGTGGAAGATTCTCACATCATGGATGTATAAGTAGCGTGAAGGAAGGTATCCAGGCATAACAAGTGCTGGGAACGTTTAGAGGTCTAAGTGAAAGTCAATGCTAGACCAAGAAGGAGACATCAGAAAGAGAAAGAAAACATTTTGGTCTTTTGGAAACCAACAAAAGTATAATAGTTTTAACTGCATTTGTCTTTAAGTCATCTTGATATTTTTTCCTTAATAAATACTGAAGACTCCATGGTCACTAGTGTTTCTCTTTCTCTGCAAACCCTTCTCTTTCTTCACATTCTCCAAAAAAAAAAAAAAAGGAGCTGTTTCCCATTTTTTCTGTTTAACCCCCTTGTCCATCTACCCAGCCTACCCATCCTCTCTACATAACGTATGGACTTGGGATCCTAATGCATCTAAGAGGCTTCTCACTAGTTACAGTGAACTTTACAGAGTTCCCAGGTAAGTTGTTAGTAGTGATATTCACTCTACATTATCTACTTAGGAAGTTGGTGACATAAAAGTTTGGAAAAATCAGAAAGCTTGAGGCACTTCTAATTCTGAGTAAGGTGCCCCTACAGGGCCATGAGGGAGTTGTCTGGGAAGATGTGGCAGAATTAAAGACAGCCAGATTCTGCTTTTGGGTTGGGTCGTAGCTATAATTCTCAGTCCACTATAGAGCAGGCAACACTAGGAATAACAGCTGCTGCATTTGGATTGTCATAAGAATAACACAGAACCCCAACAGAGCTCCCACACAGAACCCCAACAGAGCTCCCACACAGAAGTCTAATGAACAAGAATATTACTTTGACCATTTAATGATTAACAAATGTATCTGTACATTTTATTTTGAACTAAAAGATGTAAAACAAAGGTATACTCCTTCATTGAATAAGTTGAATTTTACAAGGTTAGTACTTGTTCTTCTATACTTTTGATATTCACACCTCAAATAAGACAACAAGTCTTTGAATATTTCCAGTTTTCTAGGTGTATTCATATTTTATCTCTGAAACTTGTTTTTTCCTTATTTCCCTCAACTTCTAACTTTTTAAACACATATGACTGTCATCATATAAAATCATATAAAACCACTACTATGGTTGATGCATAATCACACAAGATAATAAAATCATACTTTTTCCAAGGAGAATTAAGGGGTTCTTGTCCCCAATTTCCTGAGACTCTCTTTAGAATTAATTTTCAGCCTTTCCTATGATTCTTAGAAGACATGAGAAAGAGCAATACTTAATACCACTTCATATTTAAACACTTCATATTAAAAACACTTCGAACTGTACCAGTTCTTGTTTTCTGTAAATTTAGTCACTACAGTTTGATTATTTTTACTTTCAAGTTGGATTTTCATATCTAATAAACAACAGTGAAGAAGGTAAGATGTCAAGTCATCCCACATCAATCACTAGAGATGGATAGGTTCTGAAATGAAGGACAGTAGAAGGTGATCTAATGATCTAATATAGAAGAGACATTTAAGCTCTCCATGGCTTTTGAATCATTCTTAGAATAGACTTGATTGATTGGATTAGTGAACAAAGTTCTGTATAGTTTTATGCTGTTCTTTTCTGAACGTTGCTTAGGAGGCCACTTCCTGCCGGAGACACAAACAAAAAAGAATATGAGACATGATTATTATATCTAGATATCTAGCTACATCTTGGGTCCTCACACGGAACCAGTATGATGATAAATTTGATCTTAGATGTGCAAAAGATTCTTATGTAGTTAGACCTGCTCAAAATATGAACTTCTGGGTTCCTATCACTATCTTTAAAAAGCTAGAAAAATCAAAAGCAATATATATATATAGGATCAAAAAGAAACTTCTGAAAGCCTCTATGTGTGTCTGCACAGGTACCAGCATTTTGTGCAGTAAGCAGAACTGAGGGGCGTACACTGGGCATTAGAGTACAGTCTTGTTGGACTACCCAACTGTGTGCTCCAGAGCAGGACTGTGTCCCCTCTAGGAAGGAGTAGAGCTAATGAGATGGCTCTGTTGGTAAAGTGCTTAGCAGACCTGAGTTTGGTCTTCAGAAGCTGTCCTAGTTAGCATCACCATTGCTGTGATGAAACATGGTGACCAAAAGCAAATGGAGAGGAAAGAATTCATTTGGCTTACATTTCCACATCGTAGTTCATCACTGAAGGCAGTCAGGACAGGAACTCAAATAGGGAAGGAACCTGGAGGCAGGAACTGATGCAGAGGCCATGGAGAGGTGCTGCTTACTGGCTTTTTATAGTTTTGCTCAACTTGCTTTCTTATAGACCCCAGGACCACTAGCCCAGAGACGGCCCCACCCATGATAGGCTGGGCTCTCCCGCATCAATCACTAACTAAGAAAATGTCTTGCAGGCTTGCCTACAGCCCAGTCATATGAAAGCATTTTCTTAACTGAGTTCCCTTCTCTCTGATGACTCTAGCTTGTGTCAAGTTGACATAAACCTAGCCAGGACAGAAGCTACATTTAAAAACTCTGGGCACACACTATAATCTCAGTGTTGGGGAAGTGGAGACAGATAGATCTCTGGGGCTCAGTACTCAGCAAGCATCACCTCTCTGCATTGATTTCTGGTCTCCACATGTATACGTACACACATGAACTTGCACACACATATACAGACATCTTCACACAAACACACAGGAGTGCCTTTTTAAATTCATCACAGAAGAACCAATACAATAGTCTAAATTAATAAAAGGAAATGAATTCATTATTCTATTTAAAGCACATCCTTTTTGGAACCCACTGAGTCTGAGGATGATTTAGAACCCTCGAGAAGCTGGCAGTCTAGTCAAATGGGGGATAAAATGATGGGGAAAATAATCATAATGCAAAGTTTAATTGACTAAATATATTGTCCATGGTACAAAGTAAAAATAGGTCAGAGAAATGATGAGAGAAACCATTTTAACATGAGGAAATGTTTATACAGAATGTTTAAGGTTTGAGCTCTGAGCCGTTTTGAATGACAGTCAAGAACCACAGTCAAGTGGAAGTGAGACCATCATAATGTAAGGCACAGGAGATGAGGCCTGTGAGCTTGAATCTCATATAGTATTATTTATGCCATCATAAGCAACCACCACCTCAAAATATCTCTCAATATGAATTATTATCAAATGCCCATTTGCATGCAGTGGGGAATAACTCGTGTTCCCCATTGACAAACGTGATAACCTAAATGCCTCCCATATAGTATTATGTAACTTTTGACATTACGATTACCCACCAACAAACAGCTTTTTGTTTTTCTTCAGTTATTAGTTGAGATAATCAGGTGAATACCAGGCATACTTTGAGACTTCCCCCAGGACTGCATATGACAATGTAAAGTTAAGGAAAGAGTTGACGGGGATGTCCTTGACTGTCTTGGAATGGTGGGCTGTAGCCAGTGTTAGCTACTTTGTAGGGTCTTCTCTCTTCTACCCTTCCCCACCCTTTTCCAACCCTTTCAACCACTTAACACTAGATAGGAGAGAAAAAGGACAGAGAGGGAAGGGGTGACGTAACCATTAGACTACTTCCTGATGATTAGGGGCCTGGAATTCCTTGGGGCATGTTTGATCTTCACCCATCAGAATATCAAATTTCTTTTTCCTTCTTCTTTACACATGACTACCTAACAAACCACTACTGACAGCAGCCTATTAACCTACCTACCTCTTGGGGCCCTAACATTTATATACCCTCTAAAAAGTCACCAGAATTCCAAACATCACGCCATCCAGAAACCATCTGCCACTGGCAAAATCACACCCCTGCTAGAGCAAGAAGCAAATCATAGCTGCTGTGGACAACCTGAAGCAGCCTTGTATCCCACACCTTGGATTAAAACATATTATATTTATTTCTGTGTTTTTGAAAGAATCCAAAATGTCAAAATTGTCACTACATTTGCTTGTCTGCATCTTTCAAAGCAAACCACTATGTAGACATAAAACAGGGCTGTTCATGATGCTTTTGTTACACTGAAGAGTCAGTAACTGTCTCTGGTCTAATGAAAAGGGATTCACATTTATTCTTTTGTTATGGGTCCTGGACATGACCAGGTAAAGTCTGTCATAGAAGGAGAAGAAAAAAGCGTGTTGGGATGTTGGAATAGAGTAATACTACTTAAGATAAAATAATTTTACCACAGCAACAGACAGCAAAGGACAGGATGGAAAATAGAACAGGATGAAATGAGAAATCTGCCGTTAGATTCTGGTACTGTGTACACTTCATCTTTATGTCTGTTAATACCTCTCATTTGATAATGGTGTGTTGTGAGTGATTGATGATACATTTCATGACCTGACATGATTATATTAAGTTGGTCTAAGGATATACTAAAGGAAAATTAAGGCAGGTCACCATTGAAAGAGCTGATCTAAGATAGCTGTGCCCCAGTGATATGAAAGAATGGGTCTCCCAGGTTCTGAATAGTAGACATTTGGCGCATGTGAGTGGTAATGTCCTGAGTGATGCTCCTGACGGTCCCAGTGTGTGGACAGGTGAGGGGATAGAAGAACTGCTCAGTGTGGGTGGGAATTTACCATGCTACCATGCCGGACGTGTCGGGGAGAATTTGGCCAAGGTTTCAGAGAGAGCTGAGATGAGAGGCCAGAGCTCATTGGGAGCTAAGTGCAGGAGACTGGGTCGGCCATCCTCAAACCCACTCTAGCCGTCCAACTTTCCTATCCTTGCAGTTAGCTTCTAATAATCCCAATTATTTATTCTTTCTCTTTTCCTCTTTCACTCTATAATCATGCCCCCAACTGTAGATTTTACAGCCAATTTAGGTAAGAGCCATAATACATTTTAGATCTCCTTCCCCGTCTTCTTTCAGTCGTTTGCATAACTCCTCATTTTCTTCACATTTTTCATCACTTCCTCTCCCTCATCTACTAATCACAGAATGGAACGGAAACTTTTTATTAAATACTCTAGATTTATTGGGAGGGTATAATTCTCTGGCTATTTTAAATTATATATCAATTTCACATTTTATGCCTCTAAAGAAAAATGAAATTAGGTATGAAGGTTTTGTTGTGTGTATGTGGCTTTTCCCATAGTTTTCTTAGTGACATGTCCCTAAGGATGTTTCCATCTCTGACCTGGACACTGTTTGCACTGATGCACAAGCACCCAATAGGCAGGATTCTAAGGCAGCCCTTCACATTCCCGCCTCTACTCGGTTACTCTCAGGCAGCCTGCTAGCTGCGGGGGACTCCTCCCGTCTGATTTGAACTACCTGCCATGTTGTTTCTCCTCAACAGCATCAGTCAAGCTTCCTGAAGAGCAACTTCCAACCTCTCTCATGAAATAAGTTCCCCTAAAGGAAACAGGAAAGAGGATCGCAGTTTTCCAGGTGTCTCCCCTTCACTGCCACTGGATCCCTAAGTCATGATCAGCAGCCACTCACCCCTTCATGTGTGTAGTATACTGATGAAACAGTATCTTAAAATCTTGCTTACATGATTGTAAGGACTTAGAACCAGACATGCCTATAATCTCAGCATTCAGGAGGGAGAGGCATGTGAACCTACCTCTACTGAGTTCAACACTAGCCTGGTTTTACATAATGAACTCCAAGCCCACATGGGCTAAAAAATAAAATTAACTGAAGCTATCTCCTTCTGCTTTGTAATCCTTAAAGAAGAAACTTTAAACTCATAGGAAAGTAATTCAGATCATTACGTACGGCCTTCTACAGAGCCACTTTAAATTCTCGTCTGAATTTAGCACCCTTTCCACACCTTTTTCTAAAATGTTCTCCTTTCATACTGAGTCTGATTAAATAGTAGGTGTTTGTATTACCATAGACATTTGGTGTAGTAAACATTGATTCCCTTAATTTGGCAAATAGCAATTAAGAGTCATCCATGTGCACAGCACTGCTGGCAGTGTGGTGGGGCAGGGGACAGAAATGAGGGGGGAGAGGGAGAAGAGGAAGCTGTTAAGGCCGTTCATGTGTGCCAGAGAAGGTGTTTTATATTGAGTGACCAGAGACACAGCACTGACTCGGTGACATCTGAGCCAGGCCCTGAAGGAAGCGACAGAGCTAGCCACAGACATGGCAGGAACAGCACGGACATGGCGGGGACAGCACGCTGTCTGGGCTGTGAGCCATTACTGCTCTTCACATTGCTCAAGTCTGACAAATGGACTAGTCCTGAGCAAAGCTTGTCAGAAGGCAAGGGAGTTTCAAAGGCCCTTTAATCCTTTCACTGCCCGGATTCAGTGAGGTCTGGCTAGTTTTCCCTAGCCAGGAAAACTGCAGCAATCCGTCCACCGGATTTGATCAATGAAGTCTGCTGGATATCAGTGGTTTTAAGCAGAGCCAACCCAAATTCCCCTACCACTGAGTCAATGCCCAGAGAGAACTGTAAGCGAGATCTTATGTTGTGGGTCCTGGGATGCCAGGGAGCAATGGAAGAAGGGCACTTGAGCTGGGCTTTCCAGCCGTTGGCATGTCAGAGTTCAAGATGCTAACCCCTAACTGGGAGAAAAGAACACTGAAAATGCGGAGTTTTCCTGTGTTGAAAGGAAACTGTGTAAAATGGATAAGAGCCTTCTCACCCCCCTCTTTAGCTGAGTGATATTTTAGTATATATTTATTTGCCAAAAGTAGGGACACCTACCGGAGAAGGACCATGGGCAACTAGGTCACCTATGAGAGTATTTTCAATGTTTTGCCTTCCATGCAGCACCATCTTTCTGGAGTGGATTTGTGACTTCTAACTTAAAATATGTAACATTTACATTATATATGACTAGGTACAATTCATTCTCCCTGTCCCCACCCACCACTGTCAACCTATAACCAAGTCACAGATGCAAAAATGCCTGCTGTCACAGCATTTATGCAAGTCTAACAATCAGGGACATTGAAAGCACAATTCCAAAACTTATGTGGTTCTTTTTAGAAATTATTTCCTTAGAAATGTTTCTTGCCCTTGTAATATTGAATTGTCTAGTTATTTATAGGTCACAACTATCACTTAGTATAATAGATTTCTTTTTCATGGGAAAATTAAGTGGTACTTCCTTTGGCACCACAGTTCAGATGTACAAATTAACTTGTACAATCCTAAATCTAACAACAAAAAAAAAGAGTCTAAAATAGACCGTTTTGTCTTTAAGCCTAGAATCTAGCTCATTTCCACTCAAAAGATCATTACTTAGAACTCTAAAGCAAGGGCTGGGATGTTGGGGATTCTCTTTGCTCCTCTTGTTCTAGTGAGAGAGGAAAGGCTATCATTTGAGGGTTTTTATATTGGTTGTTGGCACTGCAGACGGACTGGAGCTGTGGAAAGAGAAGGACGCTTTAGTGAGTGTCAGCACGGGGCACACATGCTGACTGAACCATTTACTAGCAACATGACAGTGAATGAAGTGGAGACTGTGATTTCCTACACCGAGGAAAGGATTGTGGGAAAATATGACTTCCTTTAATAAAACTTGCCCCGTAGCTATTTAAGCTTTTCCTGTGTTAGATATCTGCATGACATCAATAGAATCACGAGCAATAAATGAAGCTCCTGTTTTTGTTGCTATTAATAATAATGGCCTCCTTTTGCATATAATTGTATCATTATATATTAACTCATAAAAGTCTCATGATAACAGCACGAGCTAGCGGGATAGCTATGATGATTACTCATAGAAATGAGAAAGCCGAGGCCCTGCGCGGTTATTACTGTGTAACTCAACTTAGAGTCAAGAGCGCTGCACATGGAGTTAGATTTTCCGATTCAAAATCAATTGAAAAATTCTCAGATGTGATGGATGCCCTAATCTTCAGTGACGCTTTGTCCACTGAAGTGAGATCTCTCCTTTCCTCTCTCTCTCCCTCTCCCTCTTCCCTCTCTTTCCTTCCTGTGATGTCCCATGCTACTGGCTGAGTCTCCTTGGGCTTGACACTAGAGCCCTCCAAATGGATCCCGCTGTGCTGAGGTCCGTGTGAGACGCCCTGAGTTGTATGGTCTTTGTCAGATTTGCTTGTAAAAGTCCAGTGTCCATTTCCCTCTGTTCCAGTGTATGCCCTTCTCCTGCTCCTTCACTGTCACCTTCCAGTTCCTCTTGTCAGTGGCTTGTGCACCGTCCTCACAGAGACCGTCCACGGCACTGTGACTGTGGGAAGCGAGAGCGTGCACTCACTCAGACCGCACATCTGTCCAGCTTACTACTCACTGATCACCCCACCAAGGCCAGCTGCTATTCTACCTCCCAATTCTTTTGTCTTCTCTCTCCATTTCAAGGCTGTGATCCATTTTTCCAATCTCTCTCACTAACCCCTAAGCTCATTTAGCCATTTTTCTTTACACCACACCATTTAACAGGATTCAGAGCCTCCACCAAATGATATCACCTACCTTCAGCAGCACTGCTATATTCTAAATACCGGCCCTTATACCCACGGGCAAATGTAGCTCTTACCCCATTGGCTGCACCTATAGGGCTAGGCCTTGTGAATTTCCCCTCATCCACATTGCCACATCCACTGGTGTTAGCATGATGTAGGTCTGGTTTATGCAAGCTTACGGATGTGATGTCCTGGGTACAGCCTCCCTGTCAGGTCTCGAGGGCCACGAGCTGTTTCAGGAGGGCAGCTGTGCCAGTGTTTAAGGCTCTCAGAGGTTCTAACTTAGAACGCCCCATAATGGCATCACGCTTTAAAGTTTGTTAGTGTGCCTGGCTTTCCTGGCAGTGCTTCCTCCCTGTGCTCTGCTAAGAGTGTGCACCTTCCCTACTTGCAGGCTTTATTGTCCCTTGAGATTTAGGGAGAAAAAAAATGGGCTCTGAGTATCTAAAAAAAAAAATGGTTCTTGTTTTTTTGGGAGGTTGGGGTTTCTTTTTTGTTTGGTTTTGGTTTTTTGTTTGTTTGTTTTGTTCTTTTTTGTCTTGGGTTGTTTTAACTATGTGGACTTTTCCTGTGTATAATGGGGCCAGAATTCTCTTGCAATATCTTCATCCTCGATGGGAGCAAACCTTATTAAGAAACTGCAAGTTCAAGGTTATTCTTTGTACATAGGTGAGGTTATGAGACCCTGTCTCGAAAGGAATCATGGAAAAGGGAAGGGAAGGGAGGAGTGGGATAGGGGAGGGGAGGAGAGGAAGGGGAGGGAGAAGGAGAGGGAGAAGGAGAGGGAGAGTAGAGTCCTGGCAGTCCTGCTACAGCCTGCAAATCCCTGTGTAATGTTTCTGGTGGAATCTCTTTTCACTTGTACAGAGGGAGCAGTTCCCTCCGTTCTCAGAGTGCCAGGCTGCCAGCATGCCAAGGCTTCCTGGCGGTGTGCCAGCTACCTGGAGCGTTCTTTCTTCCTGACCCTGTGCTGCTGCAGCCTCTTGACCCCGCTGACCTTCTCTCACTGGCTTGCAGTCCCTCTCTCTCCTGGAACTTGCTCTGCCTACGCAGTTACTTGCTCTCGCCACCCTGTAGTTTCCATACTACCTGAACTCATCGCTGTCATATGCTTATTGATCATTGAGGAGAGGGTGCGTTTTATAGTGTTTTCGTTTTGTGAGCGGGTTTTGTTTGTTTATATTTGAGACAGGGTCTCCAATAGTTGACTTGAAACTCCCTATACAGCCATGCATGACCTTGAACTCCTGTTTTTCTCGTCTCTGTCTCTGGTGATGGGATGCACCAGCTCACTCAGACCCTATTTGCGCAGTCCTGGGGCTGAGAGCCAGGGTTTGGTGCATGCTAGGCACACAGTCTCCTGGCTATGCAATATCCTCCTCCTTATTTTTAAATCTGTGAGCTCAAGGTCCGTGTTTATTTGTTGATCATTATATATTGAACACCAGAGCAAAATTATGAACCCATAATCAATATTTAATAAATTAGCTCTTGGGCCAAGCATAACAAAGAGAATCTGTGACAACTAATAGAATGGGAAACAGGAGATGGTTTTGTGTTGGGCGTGGCGGCTTGAACTTGGATATGCTGAGTGTTAGCTGACAGCCAGCGTTCTAAGTTCAATACGTTCAAGACTTTGACTTTGACAAGATATTAATGCTGGCTTTGGAGTCTTCACCATGAGGTTTTTGGTGAGAAGCAGCCTCTGGTGGGAAGAATGTTAGTCGATACCTCACAAACACTTCCAACCAGAGACAGCTGTGGGTGCTTAGACTCGTCAACAACAGGTTAAAAAAAAAACTAAGAAAGGAGAAGTAGCCTGTAATTACGAGTATGCTTTGGTTTGTAACAAGTATTTCCTCGTCTGTAACAATAATGATTATTTCAAAGTATTTCTATTCTGTTATGGTGATTTGCAAATTGTTTTTGTGAAGCGATAAAATCATTACTGTTGGAAAACAGTATATCACAGTCGCATATTCTTGTGAGTACCAGAAGAACTCTTTTATATGAAGTGGGCTACTTGTATGTCTCTCTTTTAATTAGACAGTTATTATGTTTTTATTCCTGAGATACCACAGAGAGATTAATTAGTCGTCTCCAGTTCAGATGATAAGTGCATGAAAAATAGTTCCAGTTCAGATGATAAGTGCATGAAAAATAGTAAACTTTGATCTTGTTAAAAAAAAAAGAGGCATTTATGATTTTTAGGGCATAGAAATGATTGTTTTTATTTGTTTGACAGTTTCATTCACATATATAATAAATTCTGACTTCTCCCTCCTCCCCGCTGTCTTTTGTTTCCCTCTTATCCTTATCAGTACCCCTCTCCCTATTGCCTACTTGTCCCCCTTCTTAAAATCATGACTTTTGGGGTGGTTTTGTGACCCATTTTGGTTAACTAGGGCCATTTGTATGGTCACTAGATTGAAATCGTCCACTGGAACATGTAAGGTCATCAGTGGGTATACAGCAGAAAGCAGTGACCCCACCACCACCATCACCGTTGCTTTACCCTAACCCCCAAGCCCCCACACCATGCCCATCTATCTTAGCAAATATCCCCACAATGGATAGTAGGGTTCCCTGAGCCTACCTCCCTCTAACTGGATGGGCGTTCTCATTCAGACTCAGAGCAAGTACCCATAGCTGCCGTGTGTTTGCTGTTGTTCCTGTTGTTGCTGCTGCAAGGGCAATGTCTTCCCCCCCCCCCCCCCCCCCCCGCCCCAGACAACTTTCTGGAGCTCCTTTTTCTGTCTTCCAGCTCCCATGTTCTTCCTATCCCCTTTTCTCCAACATTCCTTGAACCTTCATGGGTTGGTCTAAATGTCTTCTTCAGTGCTGAGGGAATGAGTGCTCAGTCAACTTTATTTTAAACTGATCTCGTGATGAAAGACATCGAGGTGGCTTTGCTAGTAAAGGGACTTCCATGTAAGTTCAATGGCCTGAATCCAGCTTCCAAAGCCCACATACAGGTGGAAGGAGATAATCAGCTACCCAGAGCTGGCCCCTGGCTCCCAACTTGTGCTACGTGCACAAGCCCTCAAACACATGCACCGTGCACACACACACTCACACTGATAAAATCTAAAACCCTTTTCAATAAAAGACTACTATTACAGTGTATCTCTTTCTTCTACTTTATTAAAACATGCCCGTGACTCACAGAAACTGGGAACAGATAGAACTGCGCCAACCAAACAAGCCATCTAGCAAAGGCCTTAGTCACATGACAACTGCTTTCTACTTTCCCAGTCTTTGACATTTTACTCAAAAACTAAACAGAGTATTTCTGTCACATAAGCAGGGTCCTTACCTACTGTCCTCAGAGCCTTCCCTGCAGGTAAAGGGGCTCATCGCTGTTAGATGAAATTATCTATTTAAAAGAGAAAGATGGAGAGAGTGTAAAATCAGAAAAGGAATCAACTGGTTCCTGTAGAGCAGTAGCAGTATATCGTAGCTGAGCAGTAAATATGAAAGAACACATGTGCAAGACGTCACTTCCAGAGTCATGCTTATACTGAGTTCTCAGAAGCATTGATTCCTACTACAATAGGACTGGGAGCATGAAACCATGAAGGGCGGGTGGAAGCTCCAAGGCAGCCTTGTGCGTATATGGAAGAGATAGTTAACAACATTTTGGCCCACAGTCTTAGACTGGAATCAATGTAAAGTAAAATCTTTTATTTGCTTTTCTTAACCACATAAAAAAGAATACTAGTGCCCTCTTCTTTAAGAATTGAATGGGAGTGGAGTAAAGGTTCATTTCAGCCATGTTGCTCCACTCTTGCCATAGGGTCACTCTCCCTCCCCCTTGCTGGTATTGGGAGGAGTGAAAGTCATTGAGTATTTGTTGTTAAGGCTATTTACATTCCCAAACAGTAGACTATCTGAGACAGGTAACCTGTTTCTCAATGTTTTAATGTATTTTATACCTATCAAAAGACCTTTGATAGCCAGTGTCTGCAGAGCTCATAGAAAAATGCAGTTAAAATCTTTAGCTATTCCAGTGTTAGAACAGAAGTGGTAGAAACCATTGCATTCTACAGAGATGCGACGTAAGATATAAGAAAATATGGCAGCCCAGCCTGCCAACATTCCCCAACCCCCACTTCCTCCCAGTCAGGAGACTGAGGCAAGAGGAGCTTAAGTTGAAGGCCAGCCTAGACTACACAATGAGTCCATGTCCAACCTATGCAATCTAGTGAGACTCACTAGAGACAAGAGAGGGAGGTCGGGTCGAGGGGGGGGGGTGCTTTGTCCTGATGAGAACAGAGCTCCTGTACAGAATATGCCCCTATGCTGCCTACTTTCTTCATTCCTTATCCCTTTTTAGCTAACTGTTCTCAATCCCATTACAGAAATGGAAGCTAAGTTTAGCAAATTGTTTGGCCTTTTCTGTTTAGTGCACAAAATTCTTAATTAACAAAGTAAAATGCCACCATCCATTGTAAATCACTTTGCTAAACTTTCAAACTTAATAAGGAATCTTGTCTTGTCCAAAAAACTCCTCTCCAACCCCTGCTGATCTGGCACTCATGCCCAATTCCCTGCGGAGCTGAGGGAAAGAATGCAAAGGGGGCCAATTAAAGAAACTTTGAGCCAGAATAGACAAGCAGAGGCCATCTTGTCCATCCGTCTGCCTCCAGGCAAAACCCAGCCACTGCAAACACCAAGTTCTGCACGAATCCTGCTGACAAAAACCCTCACCACATGTAAATGATAAGTCATAATCCAGTTATTGCAACCAAAGCAGATTGTTAACTGTTCAGGACTCTATTTATTGCGTTGTAAAGATGCTGAGTACCAGAGCTCATTTGAATTGTCTTAATTCCCCCTTTCGAGAAAATAATTTTGTGCAAGGAATGCACTCCAAGTAATTGTCAACATAAGGAGGTTTGTGTCCAGAAAATAAAGTTATCTTCATCATCTTATTAAATGTATTTTTGGTTTCCTTTCACTCTAGGCTTACCTTACGGGTGGGAGGAAGCTTACACAGCAGATGGAATCAAGTACTTCATCAAGTAAGTACAAGCATCCCCACCAAGTAAGCAATTTTGCTCACATCTGGAGAGAACCTGGAAGTTGCAGAATAATCAGCAAAAACCAAGAAACCCTCTTGGAGGTTACAAAAATTAGAAACAAGAAATGAAGCCTCGCTGTCTCCCTTGCATGTGATTTAGATGCTGATATCGGATGTCACTGGAGGGAGTGTGAAACCCTAGGCACAACTTCTAGGGAAATAGCCCAAAAACTGGAACAGAATCAATCGTGATCTGATCGTGAACATTGCCGGAATTCACCGGCAGGATGATATCATTGCCAGTCTTGAAAAATGAATATCTAATTTAAAAATCCATTTGTCACATTCTGAAACAGAACTCACAGCAATCATTCCCTTTAAATGCTGTACAGAATATACAGGTCATTCATCCTATAAACAAAGTTTGGTCATTTCTGTTTCCCTGAAGTATTCCTGGACAGGGAAATGTGTAGACTGCATGCCTGATATCCTGGAACGTATGTGGCCAGAAGAAATGTCAGACAGTAAACAACCAAGATACAAATAGGACACTATGAACAGCCCTGACCCCGGTGTGCTAACAGCAACCTTTAGGATATGTGTACCATCCTAGCGTTTTCCATAGCTTGTAGAGGGAGGAAGGAAATCAGAGGATTGAGTTGCTGCCAGGAAGTCCCCAGCTGCTTTTGCCGAGCCAGCATCAGAAGCCAAGCCTTCTGAACCAATCGCCTTTCTATTGCACTGGAGCGCTGTTCTCAACCTTCCTGATGCTGTGACCCTTTAATACAGTTGCTCATGTTGTGATGACGTCCAACCATAAAGTTATTTATGTTACTGCCTCATAACTATAATTTTGCTAGTGTTATGGGCCGGAATGTAAATATCTTGATAGGCAGGATATCTGATGTTCAACCCCAAAGGTTGAAGACCTCTGTGCTAGATTTCCACTCATAGAGACCTCGAAAGCCTGAGCAGGAGACTCTCTTGTGCTGGGCAAGGCAATAGTTCCCTGGGTACAGTGGGGTGTCACATTTCTACCATGTTCTGATTAAGTCCTCTCATGTCACAACTGAGAGTTGCTTGGAGAGATCCACCTCCTCCCCCCCCACCCACCCCCGGGATCCCTAGAAAGTCTCCTGCACATCTTTTGGCAAATGCTGCAAAAGAAATACTCTTGCTGTCCTTTCAAATGTGTCCATACTTTCCAAGAAATATGCAGATTTTGCTTTTTGAAACCCTGTACCTCTACGTTGGTTCCTGTACTTCTCTTAACTCTATTGTCTCTTCACACAAGAAGAGTACTGTGACCATTGTAGATACGCTGATGTTAAGTACCCATCATGTACCCTGAATCCAGGAAATGGCCAATAACTATTTACCATTAGTTTTAGATATCATGTCAAGAAAGTACAAAGATGGCAGATCATCGCCTTACAAAGATCACGAATCCAAAGCTTCCTATTTGTAAAAATTTAAGGAAGAATCCAAGAGATGCCTGGCAGTTTTCATGGCTTTTTTTTCCTGTTCTGTTTGGTGGGTGATAAAGCAGAGATGCAGTTTATAGCATGAAGTCGAGAGAAGTCTTGGAATCCCATGTGTAGATCACACTCAACAGCCAACTGCTCACTTCCAGAAACATTCCCCTTCTGGAAACAGACCTACCTACTCCTTGATGCGCTGCATTGATCACGTCTGGTTTCTGGGAGAGTTTATGCCCTATGCCATATAGATGGTAGAAATGGGAAAGGCCATATTCTAATTTGTATCCGACCTCAGCTGATGGTCACTGGCCAGGACCACACTAAGTATATCTTTCCATTTGTTACATCATTTAATCCTCTTAATAATGTGGAAGCTAATAGGCAAGGTTTCATGTTGATAGCATCATGTCATCATGATGTGGTGTTGCTGACGAGCTGCAGCTCACCCTCAGCCATGCCTCCTGAAAGGTCTCCCAAGGAAAGTCATGCTTGAAAGAAGGAAAACCAGCATCCATTAGTAACTGCATTCAAACGCCTTTGGAAATGTCCGAGTAGAGTTCTTTTACCTAAGCTGAGCTCTGTCTGTATGTCCTACCTCACAGCTAAATGGCAGGGCCTAATTAATGCTTTGTGGGAAAAGGCTACTGAGAACAGAGTTGCCTGTATCATAGAAAGGAACAGACCCAAATATGGCCAGCCAGAGAAATAATTTTTCCAACTGTCTGGTCTCCAGCTGGGTGAGCCAGAGGCCCTCAGAATGTAGAATGGCTTTTAGGCTGGGCTTCTACTATAATCAGTGGAACATAAGGAGAGGAACCAAAGTGAAATCCAGCAAGCTCTGGCCACTGCAAGGTCTAACTCAGTTCCTATAGTAGGAATCCAAAGAGTGGACATTTACCCAGCCTCTTTGCTACACTCAGAAAACATAGCCCAACGTCTCTTCTGGAAATTCATCAGTTACTTTCATTGACCTGATTTATGATGTAGGAGGAAAGCAAAAAAAGAGAGAAAAGAGACTCTTTTCCAAAGGGCGTGAGATAGGAATCACTGTCACACCACTGCAGCAGAGACTGTCAAAGAGGCTAACCTAAACTCAGCAAGGTCACCTCCGGTCAAACTGCAGAGCCCAGATAGAAACACACACACACACACACACACACACACACACACACAGAGAGAGAGAGAGAGAGAGAGAGAGAGAGAGAGACTGCATCTCTCCGTCTTCCTGATTTTAAGGTTGCCTGTTGGCACATGCCAAAAAGGACATTTTAAACAGATACAGAATGTTATACTTTGTCCATTTTAGAATAGCAGGTGCTTCAAAGAACAAGAAGTTGTCTTCTGTAGATTAGAAGGTCAAAGGGTGAAAATAAAAAAATCTAATACTAATCTAGTCCCTGCCTCTTGGAAGAGCGGGATGCTTGCCATGACTTAGGTCTTGCTTTTTGGGAGCTTAGCCCTGTTGAAGCAACAAGATGGGATGTATTCTTCCCGTTCTACCTGTGTTATTTCTTCATATGTGTTCTGTCCCTAGCTGCTTTTAGGGGACCTATTGAATGAAACTGCTATGAGCACCCATCAGTAGGCATATGCAGCGGATTTTGCAGCGGTTATTAGGCCCCTCGCTATAGCAGACTCACCTGCATCTCTAGCTGACCTGGATCTGCCCATCCGTCTCTTCACCCCATTCTTTTGTCTCTGTAAGAAGCTGCCTCTTTTCTGGGGGATTTTTGTTTGATGAGGATTGTTAAAGCCAGAGAAACAGACTGCTTCGAATACTCATCAGTTGACTTTAAATGTGGGTCTACAGGGGTGCTCGTGTGAGCAGACATCCTTCTGGTGCAGGTAGCTACAGCTGTGAAAGAAGGCCTTCTGGTTTGGGGAAACAGAGACTGATCTTTGGACCTGGAGAAACCTGGGTTGTATGGCTAGTGTCTCCACAGAACAGCTCCTTAACACATGCATGCTTTAATTTCCACTAAGTAAAGTCCTTGCCCCCCAAAAAAACCATTAAACAAAGCTTAGCCTCTTGTGCCCCCTCACTCTGACATTTTGATGGGGGTTTCTGCGTGGTCCTTAGCCATACTCTGTGATGTTCCCGGATGAGCAGAGCATACACAAGCCTAGTGAGACCATTTTCAGAAACACTGTTACTGATTTCTTTTCATTCTCATTCCACCCCAGTCAAAATTTTTAGCCTGGGCTGCCTGTGTTCATCTTTTGAGGGAGGAGTGGTTCATTTAGAGGTAGCTACTTTGTAGGCAAGAAATAGCTTCACTTAAAAAGAACAACTAAAATTACTCTCCCAAGACTCTGGGGGAGACGATGGTCTGCGTGCATACGATCTCCTGACAGAAATTGGCACCTGTCACTGCCATCCCCGAAATGGAACTGTTACATCTGAAGGAAAGCAAGCCTCAGGCAAGGGAATGACTGGGAGAGCTGCCTTGAGCAAGCCCAGGCACTTACGGTCCTTGTAGAGGATTTCTGTCCATCCACATGACCCTAACACCTCCATTGAATACCGTGTCATCAACTTAAATTATGACAAAGAGGAAGCTTGTCACCCACCCATATAAACATCACCAGAGCCGGCGCTTCATACAATTGACAGACATGTGCTTCTTTGCACATGTGCATGCAGGCATACTCACTTGCCATAAATAAATATGTAAATCTACACACACATATTTGTATAGAAAATGGCACTACATTCTGGGAAAGACTTTCCTACTTTCTCATAAGCAAGTTCTAGCATCCTTAAACTTAATAAAATGGCCAACACCTTAAGCATGCTGTAAGATAATTATCTCGATGGATGGCCATTTTTTCACCTAAGTTCTTTTTTGTTTGGTGTTTATTTTATCGTGTGACATAGGGTGGGGCACACGCATGCCACAGTGCGAGTGTGGAGACTAAAGGAAAACTTTCCAGGAGTCATCTCCTTCTGATTGTTTTGAGGCAGCTGCCTATTTCTGCAGCTGCACTTAGCCGACTTGCAGGGTCTCCTGTCTCTTCCTCCCATCTCTCCGTAGGAGTTCTGGGATTCCAGGTGTGAGCCACTGCATCTGGCTCTTATCCATGGCTTCCAGAGATTGAACAGACTAGGGGGCTTGTCGTCGGACACGTTTATCTGAGCTTTATCCAGTGAACCCTCTCCCAGCCCCTCTACCCAGCTTCTTTTCATCCTCGTGAAGTCACATACTATGAAATGTTTATTGACATTTTTTTGTTATGATTCTACTTTAGAACTACACATACTTTTGGTATATGTTATATGTGACCAAATTACTTTGAGTTTGCTTGTAAAACTAAATGTGTCATAAATTGGACACAGCTACCAATTGGTTTCATTATGCTTGTTTATCTTTCTATTGGAAGAGTTGGATTCACTGTAATTAATGTTCATTAACTCTCTATTTCTGCATTTTAAATTGTCTTCAAATTTTGAAGCTTAAAATAATGTATATTTACTTTCTCAACCAGTTTCCAATTCCTGGCTGGATGAGAGCGGCATTCGGTAGTATCTGGTGAAGGCACCCTTGCCTCCTCCTCCCTCTGCTCCATCCCTGTCTTTCTCTCTGGATGGTTCATGGATCTCTTTCAGAGTTGTCAAACTATCTGTTAAAGGAGCTGAGAAATGAAGCATAGCTTAGCAGCCTCCCTAGAATACTTGCACCAGACACACTCAGGATGCTATTGGCAGGATGCTCCAGTTCCTCCCCATATCTCAGGCATTAGGGATATAAGGATATCCTCAACAGAACAAGAGATGAGAGACTCCCAGACAGATACTGCAGGATGTCCTCTATAACCATTCTCAGAAGTGCATGTTCTGCCATCACATAAGTCACATCTCAAGGATCAACCTGGTGCATGTAAGAGGCAGTGATCTGGGAGTGTGGATTCCAGAAGTCGGGGATCACTGGGAGAGGATGCCAACCAAAAGGCAAATTAAAATATGGTATATGCATATCTAATATATGTGCATAAGTAATATAGGAATCTTAATATCAGATGCTTGTTTTCAATACCAAATTTTACTCCTGGCAGCATATACCTTTATCCACTGAGCAGTCTTGCTGGCCTTTATAGAATTTAAAGGAACAGAAAATACAAAATGAATAATTAGGAGTTCTGGTGTCTTAGATCCTAACTGTCTTTTACAAGTAGATGTTACCCGAAGTGAGAGTAATGCAAGCAGAAATCAAGGCACTGGTGGAGGGAAGGAGATGGGGAGTGTGGGTTCTGGCGGGAAATACAAAACCTCTCATTTCTGCTTGGTAAATCCATGGCAAATTATTTCATCTGCACTTCAGACATTGTCGAGGACTCCCCCACCCCAAGACCTTGTGAGTTGATCGGTTTGCTTCCTTTTCTGTGAGTCAGGTCATTGCCAGTGACAGACTAGCGTAATCTGTGGCTCATTTGAAGAGAGATCAGGACAGATTTTATGCCCCTGACTTCAGGTTCAAGGCAAATGTGTTGAGGCTCCTCTGGACTTCTGCGTGTATAATAATGAAAGCTTACAGGAAGAGCCCACAGAGACTTGAAGAGAGAAATATGCGTCTTCTCAAATGGCTCTCCAAAACCACTTCTGACAAAGCTGTGGGTCCTGCATTCAATCTGCACAGATAGGGAGGTCTTCCACCTAAACTGAGCTGTCTGGCAGGATTCTTAACCCAAAGCTGAAGGTCAGGGCTGAACTGTCTCTGTGGTAACTGGTTAGAGGTAGGCATTACCTGGCACAGAGCAGGGCACGCATGGGGACTAAAGTTCAATGAACACTGTTGGCAGCTTGGAGAAGCCATTGAAGGGAGAAGAGGGCATCTGGTAGGTGTGGATTTTAATGTGGGTGCCACCAGATTTGGGGGTGTCATAGTAGGTCATTTCATTCCCTCTGTAATTCTGATTCCCACCTGAGAACATGGAGAGTCAGAGAATTGGATGCACTCTGAGGCGTGAAGCTCCTCACAGAGTCCCTGGCACCGGGTGAGCGCTGCGCAGACGTCTGGTTCCCGGGCCTTCTTCACACTGCCACTGTTTGCCAGTGAACGTTTTAAATAACATTTGTGCAGCTGCAAATAGGAACTGGTAGCCAAAACCTACATCCATACAGCTCTCTGGCCAGCCAACAGCCTTGTGCTGGGAGCAGAATGGCTGCATGGACCACAAGCCCGAGACAGCTTGCCCAAGATCAACTAAAAATATCTACAAAGGGGTGTAAAGAGGTATAGGAATATGAAGTTCTGGAGAAGAAATTGTCATTTAAGTGAAAGGCCAGCGAGCTGGCTTGGGTTGCTCAGGATGGCAAACCCCCTGAAATGAATAAAACGTCTAGATCTAGACACAGAGCAGGGAGCTCTGTGCCCACTTATCCAAAGCTTTGCCTGAAGCATGTTTTCCAGTGCCCCACTGGGGTGTTATAAGCCCATTCCCTGAGAGCACATGACTTTCTATTTTTATAGATATTTTTAGCAAGTACTGAATTTTTTTTCATCAAATCTCTCTCTGCTAGGTTTGGTTGCTGTATTAGTCTGCTAGTGCTACTGTAAGGAAATGCCACAGAAAAGAAGCTTAAAGAGCAGAAATGTTTCCCACAGCCCTGAGAGCCAAAGTCTAAACGCTAAACTCTAAAGTGTCAGCAGGACTGGTGTCTGACAAGGCAGCTGCTACATTCTCACCTGGTCCTGTGTGTGTGTGTGTGTGTGTGTGTGTGTGTGTGTGTGTGTGTGTGTGTGTAGAGACAGACAGACAGACAGACAGACAGACAGACAGACAGACAGACAGAGAAGTGGAGGGAGGAGGGTGAAAAGGAGGGAGAGAAGAAATCGCTGTATTGTTTCTTCCTCTTATCACAAGGACACAGAGGTCCCTTCAGGCCAGTATGACCTCATCTAATCCTTATTAGCTTGCCCTGCACAGTCTCTAAAATCAGGGCTTTTGGTGAGTTTTACTAGGGCATGGCACTGTCCCTAAGTCACTTTTCCCTTCACTTTGTCCTTTCCTTCTTAGGTTCTCAGCAGGCAAGCACTCTACACAGAATTACACCTCCAGCTCCTTCTACCTTTCTGTTTGACACGGGGCTCTCTATGTTGCCCAGACTGGTCTTGAACTCATAACCTTCCTGCCTTAGCCTCCCCAAATAGTTGGGATTGCAGGTTTGTGCCAATAGACCTGGCTGCCTTAACTTAGTTTCCGTCGACTCTACATTTGCTAATATCTGCCTAGTGTCCCGCATATTACAAAAGTTAACTTAGCTAGTGCCTTTCCATCTAGGTGCTAGTCTGTGGGAAAAGCAATCAGGGAGACCCTTGGGGTGGGAAGGCCCCAGAACCTGTTGGTACGCAAGATGGAGCTGTGTACAGATGTGTAGTCAATAAGAAAAAAGAGTGATTGGCACTCTACATCACAACCTCAGCCCTGGTTCTGTGTAACACTGGAATGATCACTTTAACCCTCTATGCCTCAGCTTTGTCTACTGTGAAAGAAAAGAGCAAAATATAGGGTGGGGGTGAGATTTTTCGTTTTAATGAAAAGTAAATAGGAAACAGTATTAAGGGACGTTGCAAACTAGAAACTGCTTGTCTGATGTAAATCATATCCAGCTGCCTCAGACCAGAGCATCTGTTTGTGGGTTTGCTTTGTGAGATGAGATCCCTATGTAGTCTAGGCTGGCCTCAAACTCACAACCTTCGTGTCTCAACCTCCCACTGCTGGGAGGCAGGGATGCACCACCATGCCAACTTGAAGTCTGCATGGAATTTCTGATCTCATAGCAACGGGGCTGCAGTGGTCTCCCTGGATCACAGCAGCACTTCCGTCGGGAGTGTCAGCATTTATCTCCAAGAAAATCTCCATCTGGCAGTGGGAGCCTTTGGGGTCTAGAAACATGGATTGGGCTTATTTGATCATTTCATAGGCTGAGAAATCCTGGTGTGGTATAAAGTCCTAGGCAGGATCGTTCATCTTCATTGTTCTCTTTGTTAGTATATATAACATTTTGTACTCTAGTTAATACAAGAATTTTTTTTTTTAACTAAGGATTGTTCCTTTAGAATGAACAATTAAATCTTAAAGCCTGGGATTCTAGTAAATTTACTTAGACTGCTATTTAGAAAGTAAACTCAACCCCAAATTGTTTCAATTATTATACAGCTTTATTGCTTGCCCCAAATGAATAAATAGATCTTGCAAGTCAATTGGAGTGAGACTGTTGGTAAGGGGAGCTGGTGGTGCTAATGACTTGGTGATGCCGGTGCTATTTGGATGACTCTAATTTCCCTGATAATACTCAATTTCTATAAACACGTATAAACCAATTAGGGGAAATCCACATCATTATCACATTTGGGAATTACCTGGTCTTGTAAATAAGCTAGTGTTCCAGTCCCGGTGCTGTGACTACAGTGGGCTTCAGAGGGATTTGTAGTGATGGCCTCAAGCACACATTGACGCCATACACAGTGTGTGACAGCGCCTTGTTACTGCTGAGGAAGCACACAGCCTCTGACCAGGCTTCACAAAAGCCTTTATTTTCTCAGTTGCTTACTTCACGTTTCTCATAAATTTCGTAGGAAAGGATTTTTAAAAGGCATAATAGCTTTACATATATAATCTATGATCATTGAGTTAATCCTTTAATTAATTTCATTTTGCAAAGCTGAAGAGCCCTTTTCTAGAGGTCACTTAATCCATCCCAGAGCCTCTTCACATATTGCTATGGAAACCAGCCTGGATAATAGATGGATTGAACATAATGGGGAACTTCTCAGAAGTCATTAGTTGGGTCTAGGTGCTGGTTCTGCCGTGTGCTGGCTGGTCCTATGACCTGGAGTAAACTATGCCATTTTCTCAGCATCATTCCTGCCTATCAGTGACCCAGCTGGTCACACTTGCAAAGGAAGAAGCATCCAAAACAGCCAGGACGTAAGGCTCATGGGAGAAGCACAGAGGTCCTTTGTGTATTGTGCTGGCCAAATCTCAGGATTGATTTTAGTACGATTGAAAGTGTGTTGCAGCCTGAAGCACCTTCAGAACCTACGCTTGAGAATCCCTTTCAGCTTCGTGGCTTTACAAGTCCCTTTCTCCTGTAGCACATACCTACTTAACGCTTTTATAGGTTCTTTTCTTCTTTTAATTGCATGTGTGTGTGTGTGTGTGTATGTGTGTGTGTGTGTGTGTGTGTGTTTATGTTTTACCTCCATATGTCTGTACACCACACACCCTTGGAGGTCATAAGAAAGTGTCATATCCCATGGTACTTGAGTTCCTGATGGTTGTGCACCCACATCCTGATGTGGGGTGCTGGGAACCAAACCTAGGTCCTCTGCAAGAGCAGCAAGTGCTCCTAACCATTGAGCCAGCTCTAGCTCCTTTTATGTTTTTGTTGTAATCAATTTAATTTCAGCAGAAAAAAAAATGATGTTAGAATCAATATACAATTAGTTGAAATTGATTTGGATAATTTGAGTGGGTTTTTGGGAGGATATGGAAAATGTTAAGATGTTTCTTATATATTACAATAAAAATCAAGTCCAGGCCTCTATAACTTGTATTGTAATTCTTACTATTTAAAAAGAGCATTGAAATTTCATTATTGGTATATTTCACATAGCATGAAATATATTCCTAATTTACTGATTTTAAAGTATAAAATGTATGTGTGTGTATATATCTATATATATATATAAGCTTCCTCTCCAGATACTGTCTTCCTGCTTGGCACTGATTAAAACTAAAATATACTGCAAAAGATCTGCTTTCGGTGGCTTGACAGTCACAAAGTCATGCAGGATCACTGGCTATTGAGTGTATGGCCTATCTTCTGAGTGCCAAACCTGAGACCCAGACCTCTTCTGTCTGGCTCTGCCATTTCTAAGGTGGTGTGTTGTCTGCAGTCAGTGAGTGGCTGTGGAGTGAGAGCAAAGGAGACATTTCAGCTTCTTAATGACCCCTCCCCCAGCTCTCGGAGGAAAGGCCGCACGTCCACCGCTTCACACTGGGCTCAGAGGAGGATGCAAGTGGGCATGGGGGACATAGACTCTGCTGGGGCAGCTGCCGCCCACAACTGCACTGTGGGATGGAAAACAGGGCAGTCCAACAAAGGTTACATGACAAAGGACAGATGTACCAACTCTGTCTGGCAGTCCCATGTATAGGTGTCAGTGTTCGTAGGACATATTTTTGGCTTTATTATGTGAAGGTTTCACTGTGATGATAAACGTGGACCACTGTTAAAGTTATGAATAGCTCTAATATAATAGGTTTTCTTTCTTTTAAAAATTAATTATATAGGTTACAGGACATAGTGATGTAGGAACATCTGCAGTGGAGAGTGAACAGGACGTAGTGATGTAGGAACATCTGCAGTGGGAAGTGAGCAGGACGTAGTGATGTAGGAACATCTGCAGTGGGGAATGAGCAGGACATAGTGATGTAGGAACATCTGCAGTGGGGAGTGAACAGGACGTAGTGATGTAGGAACATCTGCAGTGGAGAGTGAACAGGACGTAGTGATGTAGGAACATCTGCAGTGGGGAGTGAACAGGACATAGTGATGTAGGAACATCTGCAGTGGGGAGTGAACAGGACATAGTGATGTAGGAACATCTGCAGTGGGGAGTGAACAGGACATAATGATGTAGGAACATCTGCAGTGGAGAGTGAACAGGACGTAGTGATGTAGGAACATCTGCAGTGGAGAGTGAACCGGAGGACATCTTTCACCATCACAGTTAAAAAGGAATTTCTATAGAGCTGTTGTACTTTTTGTGCTTAAGTCACTTTTTACTAGGGACTGTCCTTAATTTTTATTTTGAAATAAGTTAGTTTGCTTCTCTTTTTAAAAGAACACATTTTGATCCTCTAGCTAAGAATTAAGAAACATAAGGAGGGTAATTATAATGAGATTTAAATAATTTACTTATCATTTCCTTGCCAATAAAATAAAGCATGTTCTCTTAGATTTTTTTTTTTTTAGGTAAACTCCACAGTATGTCTTTTAATTTACTAATATTATTTTTAAAAACAGAATGCATTGGCAACACAACTACTTGATAGTTATTGATCTACAACAATGGATCTATCAACCATTTAGAAAAAATATTAGCCTTTCAGATGACTGCGTGACTCCCCAGGTCATATCAGATGCAGTGTCTATGCAGAAACATTTGCCAGGGACGCTGTGTATTCAGATGAGGATATTTTATATCTCACAGCCAGGTCCGTTTGTTTACCAGCCCTCTAAATTTTTAATTTTAAACAGCAACATCTCCCTTCACGAACCATGAGGTCCTTATTAATTAAACAGAGTAGTCAGCTGGACTGATTTATTCTCCAGCCTCAGCTGAATAACCAAGCACACAAACCAGGGAGGAAATATTTCTAAAACTAGAATGTTCTCCAGGCCAGTCAATCTAGGATTATCTCATCATACTGATTATGTCAAAGAGCATTAGCCACAGTGCTCAGTTAGACATAAAATTGAGTGGTGGACTCCAGACTGGCTCCTCTCCAGCATAACAGGCAGAGCTCCAGGGTGTCCTCACACTAATCAAAAAGCCCTAATTATCAATAAAACATTTCTTGAATGTCTGCTCATTGCCTGGGCAGGCTTCAGGAGTTCTCTGTCATTGGTTCCAGGTGTTTTGTGTGGTTGTGTTGTTGTTGTTGTTGTTGTTGCTACTGTTATTTTCAGAGATCCAGTTGTAGACTGTTAAGCACCAAAAAGCATTTATTACCTAGGTTTTATTTTTTTAGTAAATAGTTATTGGGATTTCATGTTTAATGTTTAAAGGTATGTCCAGGTAGGGTTTTTCGTGTGTGTGTGTGTGTGTGTGTGTGTGTGTGTGTGTGTGTTCCTTTACTAGGAAAATTAAGCTACCATCTCAGGTTGTTTTCTGTACAGAAGAGTATACTGTGAATATAAGAGTCAAACATTATGGTATGACCTTGGAAAGAGGTCACATTTTGTCAATAAAACATCTTTATGAAGGTTATTAACAGGGACAGATTGCAGGTACCATTTTTACTATAGGTGGTAGAGTCCGTGACTCTTTTTCTTAGATGTCCTGCTTTGCATTACTCTGGGTTACCAACTCACCAATGTCTCTGGGGTTACACAGTTAATATTTCAAGATCGAGAATATCACTTGCAAAACTCGGTTCTCTTGTTTCCTGCTCTCCCCATCCAGGTAACATTATAAGGGAAGCAGTGTTTAAAATAATTTAAATTATACTCTCTGAGCTGCCCCGTGCACTGTAACTGTGCTGGTAAACACGGAATCTCTGCAGACTGAGGCCGTCAAACCCACCGAAGAGCGGATCCAATACATTCCTTGCCACGTACTATGCAGAATGGCAGCTGTCCATGTCACCCTGCAGTGACATAGTTCTACTCCTTAATTTTCCTTTAAAAGCGCTTTCAGTTTAAGCCACAATACATCCTTGAAATGAGCCTGTTCAAAGTTGATGCTCTAGTAAGTTTAGTCATCATAAGAAATACTTTTTAAAAAACCATTTTTTAAAAGAGTAGTAATATGGATTACTGTTGAGAGAATAATGACACCTTTTAAATATTTTATTCATTGTTTAATAATCACATAAATGCATACAATTGTGTTTGCTAAAACCCACTCCCCATTTCCTCCCTTCCCACTCCTCTCTTACCTACCCCCATGACTTTTCTCTCCCAGTGTCATGTGCTGCTTTTTTAAGCCCACCAAGGCTACTCAGAACTCTCTGTATGTGCATATATGACAGTCCAGAAGAGCACAGGACATGCACAGGAGCATGGATAGCCACTCAGGGGCCGAATCCCTGAAGAAAGCTGACTCGGCCCTCCACTACAGCCATCAGTTGCCAGTAGTGACTCAGCTAGGTGGGACCGTGTGCACCTTCGCCCATAGGCAGGGAATTCGGCTGGCTTGCTCTAGTGCAGGTCCTATGCATACTGTTACGGCTGCTGTGAGCTCATATGTGCAACAGCCTTGTCATGTCCAGTAAATATTTTTTCCACTACAGACATCCACTACTTCTGACTCTTTCTGGCCACTCTTTCTCAAAGATCCCTGAGCCTTGTAGGATGGCGGTGACATCCCATTCAGAGCTGAGCATGCCACAGTTGTGTATTATCTCAACCCTGATGAGGGTTGAGAGATGTGTTTTGGATATGGATATGAAGATAACAATTTAGAAGACAGTCTATTAGTATGTCTGTTTAGCAGAGTGAGAGTATAAGGTTTTGCAGCCTATGACAGCCATGGGGTTTTAGCCCTATTGATGGTAAGAGGCATGAGTTCCATCTTAATGAATAAACTACAAACCCTGTCAGAAAGTAGTTGGTTACTCCAATAACATGGGTGTCACCAGTGGGCATATCTTGCCAGATGCATCACTGTGGTTCATGGGGTTCATGGGGTTCATGGGGTTCATGGGGTTCATGGCTAAGACTGTTGATGGCCTTTCTCCCTCGAAGCATCTGTAGAACCTCCAAGCACTGTGGAAGTCAGGCAGTAGGGACAAAGCTTCCAGCTTTGCACCAGCTTGATTTCTCCATGCCCCGTGACTCACGTATGTAGTATCGTCAGCAATAGGGTCCTACTCACCAGTTCCGGAGGGAAAGAAAGCCGTAGCAACAGCCTGTAATGTTTGGGGCTTAGGGAGTTATGGAACCTCACTTGCCAGTAATCAAGTAGGTAACCCATACCTGACACTTGGTTTTTTATTTGATAGCCTATTGTATATGGGATTGTCATTGTCCCTCAGTTATAAGGTAACACAATTTAAACATCTTTTATATATGAATATATTCTAGGAAGCTTCTACAATAGTAGGGTTTCCAGATAGGTTTTTCACTGGCATTTACTGCTTGTTACACCTCGCAGACTCCCTCTCTAACACCACACTCAAACTCTGCAAACTATGAAGATATCTGGGCCTTGTCACCTCCACCTTGACTCTTGAACAACTTGAAGTCCTTTACCCCATTGTGAAACTATTAATAATCTACTTGTATTGAAAGATACCTTTATAAATGTCCCCCTAGCCCCACCCCGCCAGTCCAAGGAGCTGAACAAATGGTAGTGAGTTAGGATATGAAATCTACAGCTAGGCACCCACCAGTTCCCAACTGGAAACTGGGAGTGTGATTTGTGTGGCATTCTGCCATTCCCCAAATGCATCCTCTACCCCACGTTCCCCTTTCTTCCTCTCTGCTTCTGTCCCCTCTTCCCACAATGATCTTTGGGACACTACTCACTTGTTCTGAGACCATATCAGGCATCACAGATGCCGAGCTAAGAAACAATTCCTGCCGTCAAGGAGCTTTCTAAGAAGCAAGGCACCTGACAGTAGACACACATTCATAATGTAGTTAAATTAGAGATAGTGTGGGTTCAGATGGAAGGACTCTTACGGAGAAACTGCTTCTTTGGAGTAGTTGTGCCCTAACTCACTAGGGAAGAGAAATGTCCCCGCAGAATCATACTGTAGAATTTTTTTGACCCAGAATTGGGTAGAGCCGAGTGTCACTCAAATAAATGACAGCGTATGCTTTGTGGTTTAGTGTGGTCTTAGGACTGGAGCGGAGGATGAATTAGGCAAGGGAGAGAACTGAAACACAGAGAAGGTACGTCCGTGTACCAGATTGTTACATGGGAAAGGAGGGCAGCAGACAAACTCCAGAGATGTTGCACACAGCTACACAGCCATGGTCACAGTATCCTTCAGACGAGGAAACAGGAGTTTGAGGTAATCTGTTCATCTTTGTTCATGGTTATAAAAGACCCTAAAACATCCCCAAGCCTTCTTAACAATACTGGGTCTGAATTGCTTCCTGTCCCAGTGGCCAACAACTGGGTAGAAGCAGGTAGTCTCCAGGATCAATACTTATTGATAAGATAAATATAAAGAGAGCCGCTCACATGCTAATCTGCACCCCTTGTTCTTCTCAAGCCACGTGACGCAGACCACGTCCTGGATCCACCCCATGATGAGTGTCCTGAACCTGTCCTGCAAAGAGGAGAATGAAGAGGACTGTCCCAGAGAGCTAACGGACCCAAAAAGCTGATGGGTTTCCATGGGAAATGGAGCAGCAGCGTCTTCCGGCTTTTCAGTCCACGTCCACAACCAGACACAAGCCACCACACCCCGAGACACAGGAATCCAGCACGTGCACCAGGCAGGGTGTCAAGTTTCAAGTGTGGTATTTCCGTGTACATGTTAAAGATCAGTTGCCACTACAGTAGTTTTTTGGAAATATTCTAGTTGCATTTATTGAAGTCATTTATAGTCAGATTTTATATGCATAAACCTTCTCATTTATAATTAGATCTTTATAACTCAGTATGTTAGTTCATTGTTTGGTATGAGATACAATGGTTTGTATACCAACACTTTATACTGAAAAGTTATACGAACATAGCAAACTCCTTTTGATAACTCCCCCTCTCTACTCGCAGCTTTGGAAAAATATTCTAAGAAAGCTAGGGGAGGGTGCCGCACAGCCGTCCCATTAGCTGCTAATTACAACTTGTACCAAATAGGACACCACCTAACTTATATCATTAGGAGACGTTTATCATTTATAAATGCTTTCAAACCTCATCTTACTTAAATCAAACAGTGTAGATTTCAGTCTGATCTACAGGGCAATTCTTCTCATGGCTTTAGCTGGAGATTCAGTGGTTCAGAGAGACAGAGCGCCCCGTCCCATGGATGAGACTCGCACCGTATCTTCCAATTCCATGTCCAGGCGCCTTTGCCCTGTTCCCTACTGTCTCCACAGAGGGAGATTGCAGCCCAGCAGAGCATCTACATTCTGTTGATGCAGCTGGGTCCACAGCTGTGCATTCCACAGCAGTCCAGAGGACAGCTCAGAGTCATAACCCCACTCTCTTCCTTCTGCGGCCCCAAACCCCCACCCCCACCACCACCCTTAGACACCAAGTGGGACGCTGCTCTGTGACTTTTCCGTGGGGTTTTGTATTTTCTAGACTAGAGACACTGGCTCATGGCCATGCTTGGGTGCCATAGCCAATAGGAACATCTAAGGAGAGCTGACAGGAGAAAGGTATGTTTAAATACTGCTGGAGCACTTGTAAAAGGATGGAGGCCAGGAGCCAAGCCAAGCCAAGCAGCTCGGCATCCCTTAGGCAAGCATAGAGCTCCCAGGAACACAGTGCGAGAATCTTCACTCAGAGCCACTTTATCAGTCAGTCATGGAGTTCCTGCGGTAGAGCAGCACCTGTGTCGGCATCAGACACTAGCTCCTTACATCTTCTGCTGAGTTTTACCTGGTATATGGAATGCAAATGGAGAACATACATGGGCGTCGTGCTCACCCATACCTCTCTGAATACATTTAAGATGTAGGATTTAAGTTGAACGCACTTAGGATTCATGTTTTCCTTCATGAGGAAGAACATAAAGTCAAATACAGACCGACAAGGAGACCTGAACCCTAGGAACGACAGAATGGCTGGAGCAAATGAGTGCCTCTCTTCACAGCTGTCTGGATCTTAGGATGCTTCGAGGAGCGGGGTACGGGAAGGTGGCTTTGAGAGCAGCTGCAGAGGGAGCTATTCCAAGTCCCAGAGAGGTATGAACAGGCACTCACACACTTTTGTAAGACAGTGTCTGTGCTGTGAACCGGCACATTCCTGTTAGGAGAGCGTCCTCCTGCCCCCCATTGGAGAGTGCCCTCCCTTGTTTGTAAGGGAAGCCGAGATGGGATCCTAGAGTATTCAGTCTCTAGTCTGTATGTGTTCATGTGTGTGTGGCACTCACAGCCTCTCTGCTGCTTGTACCAAGTCCCTCCCTGTTTCTACCAAATACATAATCAAAAAGACCTATAAAACACATAGCTCTATTTACTGAGCACTTTATACCATACATTGCGGTATACAATGAACATCTTTTGGGAGGTCTTTTGGGATAGCCACTCTCTGTGTATACCACTCTGGCCTTGCGTTCACAATCCCCCTGCCTCAGCCTCCCAAGTACTGGTATTTCAGCAACAAGTACCTTCTTGAAGGTACCCAAAGTGATTCCAATTTTATGAAAAAGCTGAGGTTTAGAGAGAAGTGGTCACTACCCAAGGATACCACCATGCCTATGTGTTGATGCTGGACCTGAGGCAAGTCTTAGACCCCAGGGCTTCCTTAAACCAGGGTGTAGAGCCTTCTGGATTTAGTCAGCCCTGCAAGACTCCAGCTCTCATTCACGAAGAACTTCTTGATTTGTAAGAAAGGAATTCTCCAGGAGAAAATAGCATTCCATCAGGTTCCTGTGCATCTGAGCATCTCAGGTGAATGAAGATAAGGAGGTTCAGCCTCTGAATTAGCTGAGTCAGGTGAACACACATTGAGAACTACTCTTTAGTCCCTATGACCTCCAGACCCACAGATAAAGGACAGATGCTCCGAGAATCTTAAGAGGACTTAGTGTGAATACTTTTCCGATGCAGACTGAACCCTGGGTTACTTTGGGGGAAGTTGACATTCTTTACGTTATCCCTATTACTGTCTACATCCATGGGAAATGCCTCTCAACTGACCCAGCCACTCAAATTCTGGGCTATAGGAACGGAATATGGTTACATCCCTCCCAGAGCATGTTCCAGTGGCATTGGACATCAGTCGTGCCGCAAGTCTCAATTCCAAGAGTGACAAGGAAGTGACAAGGCCTGGCTGTCCTCACTCATGTGTTCCCTTGGGATGCTCAGTGGCTACCAGCGGTGTGTCCAGCACTCTGGTCCCAGGGCAGAGCAGAGCTACAGCTAACCATTTCCTCGGCTGTTCTCAAAATAAAAAGGATCTTGAAAGTCAGAATTAGTTACTTCTAACTTTTAAAAATAATTTATTTTCCTTTCAAAAACAAGATCAAAGTTCTGTAGAAATAAATCGAGTTAGAGGAAAAAGCCCATCTAACTTTCTGGAAGCTGCCGTCACCAATATTTCTGTAAATAGTTTCCCTCAAGGGCAAGCCTGCCCCCCTTAAACAGCTCCCCCTTGAGTTAGTATGTTGTGGTCATCTTTTCATAGTGATATACGCATCCTGTTGCATTTCAAGTGTCTGCTTAAGCTATCACTTCCCAGAATCCCCTTCATCAGTTGTTCAGCAACTCATTAAAGAAATCTTAGGCTGGGCTGGCGAGATGGCTCAGTGGTTAAGAGTGCCGACTCCTCTTCCGAAGGTCCTGAGTTCAAATCCCAGCAACCACATGGTGGGTCACAACTATCCGTAATGAGATCTGATGCCCTCTTCTGGAGTGTCTGAAGACAGCTACAGTGTACTTACATATAATAAATAAATAAATCTTAATTAAAAAAAAGAAAAAATGTTTAAAAAAAAAAGAAATATTAGGCTACTGTAAGGTCTTTCCTGTAACGGTGTCATGGCGAGCATCTGTGTATTTATTAAAACCTTTTCTTCAAGTACCCCTGCACTCAAACACTAGCATCCGTAGTGTGAATCCTTTTGAAAACCACTGTGTCAGAGTACAAAGTTTTGTCACTGAACAAAGAGCTTCTCCTTCCCTGTCTAAAAACCTGGATTTTTGTTTTAAATTGGATATTTTCTTTATTTACATTTCAAGTGTAAACCTGGATTTTTTTAATCATTGGGTTTTATCATCTCTTGAGCATCGGAGACTGGCTTGCTGTGTGGGGCAGAGTCTGTCAGGGACTAATTCAGTGTTCCACACATGGCATTCCTCTCAGGGTGTTCTACTTTACATGTAATGGTGATAAGGACTTGCTTCTAAATTAGCAGAGAGAGCAGACGCATGCATACAGTACACGCACCATTTCTCCATCTGTGGAACAGTGGCATACGTCCCTGAGCCCACACAAGGCAGCTCAGCATGTATCACCTGAGCACCTAAGTGCCTGACCATGCAAAGTACTAAAATTGTGGACAGTACAAATTTCAAAGTCAAAGAGCTCAATGTCTTAATATCTCTACACACACACACACACACACACACACTCAAACACCAACAATTGTTTTTCTGTACAGGATAAGAAGTTAAGGATTTGTTTCCTAAGAACCCCTTAAATTTGAATAATTATGGAAAATATTGACCTCCCCCCTCCCACCTTGGCTAGAAAGGGAGAAGAAGGAACTTGCTGGAAGAAGAGGCTCTCCAATAACAAATGAAAGGCAGCTGTCAAAATAGACTCAAACAGCACACTCATAAACTGCTTGCGCAATCAGAAAATATTATCCTTTTTCTAGGGAGAAATAGGACATTTCTCTACGGTAAGCAAAATGTAACTTTTTCAAGGGTCAACACACTTGACATTTTTATGATACTTACACAGACTGAACTGAAGAAACATGAATACAGCTTTCACAGTCTTGGGTATAATTTTCAAGATGATGAAAAGCATAGAATATGCCTGTGGAACTTAAAGAATTAAACAGAATACGCCTGTGGAACATGACTTTAGAAATGTAAAATTCAAAATGTAGCCATAGCTGTTCACGTGTAATATCATGTATCAGTAAAATGATTTTATAAATACTAAACACAGTGCTAGATTTCCTTTTTTTTCAGCCGCCCTCTCCTTCTGCCCTTCTCTCTCTCTCTCTCTCTCTCTCTCTCTCTCTCTCTCTCTCTCTCTCTGTGTGTGTGTGTGTGTGTGTGTGTGTGTGTGTGTGTGTGCGCGCGCGCGCGCGCGCGCGCGCGCGCGCACATATAGGGGCCAGAGATGAATGTTGAGTGTCTTCTCCCTCTGAACTTGAGGCTTATAGATCTGGCTGGCTGGCAAACCCCAGTGATCCTCCTGCCTCCGCTTCCCTAGCACTGGGGTTGCAAACATGTTGTGCCTTTCCACGTGGATTCTGAGAGACTGAACTGCAGTCTTCCTGCTTCCTCCTCTCTGAATTAGTCATCTCCACAGCTCTTTCATCTGACCTTTCCCCTTCAGTGTCACGTGACCTTTATTAATTTTAAGTTTGATTTTTAGTCTTTCAGGGTGGGTTGTAAAATTGGGTTAGTAGCTGTGTCAAAACCACTCGTAGGAAAAGAGCAATTAAGAGTATATAACTGCCCTAACAGGACCAGAGTTGGATTCCCATACCCACATCGGGTGGCTCACAACCACATTTATATATGATTAAAAATAAAATAAAGCCTTATGAATTAGATACCCCCCTTGTTCCTATTCCCTGTGCATCAAATTTCTCTCTGACCCCTCGCCCTGCTCCTTCATTTCATGCCCTTCATCTGTTTGTCATGATGTTTCGTTGTCTTCTTTGGGAATGGAGGTATTAATGGCCCAAGCTCCATGGGGACAAGAACTTAGCCTATCTTAGTCAGCTTCATGTCCACCTTGTGTTTGTTAAATCGTCTATATCACCATCCGTGGCTAAAGCATGGTTTTCAGGATAGCTCTCAGCCATTTCTGTTCATTGGTTCACTGAAGCACCAAGTACCACACACTTTGTTAAGCATTAGGGAGGTAATTCAAGACACATGTGACTGCAGCCGTCATGTCATTTGCATTTTATGCAAAGCACGTATAACTATTCTTTTTTTTTTTCACCAAAGCTTTTCCACTTATTCCCCAAACCCCCCAATCGCATATTTAAACAACTAGTCCCACTAACATTCATTGCCTCAAGAAAAGATGTAAGAAAACAGACAAAAGTATGGAGCTTTAAAGGATACAAATGTAGCTAGCTGGGAATATGGAAATGATATGTGTGTGTTCCAAAGCAGATCTGAGAGCACCGTACACTGAAGCCTGAGGCTTACTTGCTTCTAGCTGGGAGAAACTTCACCTCCCTGGGTGTGAGGGAAAAAATAGTCATGAGTGGGACTCAGAGAGGGGCACCTGGACCTCACCCTCTATGCAAACAGGAGTAATGAAACCCCACTGGTGTCTCTTAGCTTAAAGAGTAGAAGGAAACTATTTTCTCACTGTCTTCTTGGAAACGATAGCGTGATGTGTCTGGGCATATGAAGACCCAGACGACCTGTGTAAGCTCCCTCCTGACTGGTTTTCCATGAACTCAAAAAGATCACGGGAGCAGTGAACACTGCATCTGGATGAGCTTCATGTCACCCAAGTCACATGGCCTCTCAGTGAAAGCCACTTTGTTCCAAAGAGGCCCCTAACATGCCATGGGTGTCTGTGTCCCTCTGCCAATGTGATGGTGATGTAGGAGGTGTGTGGAGCATCTAAGAAGTAACTGGTCCAGGAGGACCTCACTAATGGGATGAATGATGCTATAAACAAAGATTCAGGGGAACTTGGCTGCTTCTTCCTTGTTGCAAGAAGGCACCATCTTTGACTCACCAGACACTGAATCTGAAGGCAGCTAGGTCTTAGGCACCCCTGACAGAACAATAAACAACACATTTATATTGATTGTAAATTTCCCAGCCAGAATAAACTAGGATACTCCCATAGGATTTAGCAACCAAAGAGGAAAGAACAGAGTTAAACAGGTCTAATGTCAGTCAGGGCCATCCTTCTCTAGCCCTGTTTCCTCCCTGCTGGGGAGATAGCACAGTTTCTGTCACTTAGTAGGTGTTCAATCCATGTGGAGTGCCATTTTGGATGGCTCTGCCTGTTCACCAGGTAGTGATTTTTGTGTAAAGTGAATTATAAATAAAAAAGCAAGATATATTACTTCCAGAACATGTCTTTATTATTCCCATTTCTCTGATCCATAGAAACACAATTTTTTGTTTATTTTCAGCTCTTTCTCATTTTGTTCCTGTCTTCCTCTTTACCACACCAGTCACTATGAACCTACCCATAACACCCCTCAGAGTTACCTCTCTAAATTTCAGATGGGATTCTCCTACCCACTTGATCTGCTCCCTCCACTGCACCCCTAGCATCCACACACTTTCTGTACTCTTGATTTATTTTTCTCTCTCCAATCTAATTTCTTCTCTACAAAACTCAAGTGTCCTGCTGTATCTGGGAAGTTTCTCCTACCACATTTCGTCATGAAACTCCTTGTCATTTATCCTATGACATACAAACACACCCACGTGCTTGTACACAGCCCGGAGGAGAACATACAGTGTCCTGCTCTAGCACGTTCTGACCTACTTCCTTGAGATGGGCTCTTTCACTGAACCTGAACAGCAAGCTCTTTCAGCTTGACTGGCTGACTGGCCAACGCGGGCAATCCTTGCTGAACATAGAGGCACTCACAAGGCCATACATGATTTTCTTTTTCAGTGGTTCTGATGACATTGATCTCAAATCATCGTGATTGTGCAGCAAGAACTTGTACCTACTGAGTCATCTCCCTTGCCCCAAGGCTCTGGTACTATTCCATTCATTCTCTGAGGACCTTGATAGAAGCCTGTCCCTGCCCCTCCTCCTCTTCCTCCTCCTCCCCTCTTTTTCCTCCTCCCCTCCTCTCCCCATCTTCCTCCCCTCCTCCTCTCGACCCCCTCTTCCTCCCTCCTCTTCTCTACCTCCCTCTTCCTCCCCCATCCTCCTCCACCCGCTCCCAGCATCAAGATTTATCACTATGCCATTACTATGCTCTTACTGCCATATATAACGAATCTTCTCACCCAAGAATGTTGGAGCAAGAAATCCAGCTCAGGAGAAGCACCCACAAGCCAGACAAGTGACTCGGGGCCAGTGACTTACTTTGCTCTAAGCAGCCAAGTTGCTGGATCTTAGAAACTTGGTTCTACCTCTGCTTTGTACTTCATGTGTTCATAGAAGTTTCAACTCTGGTGAAAGTCTCTCTCTATGTCTGTTCCACTCAATATCAGCAACTGGATGAGTAACTCAGTAGGAGACAAGGTGAAACTGAGACTCAGGTATCTTATTATCTATGATTGTGATAAGCACTTTTACCCAAAACTCTGGACGCTATTTAAGTTCATTAGGAAGCACTGTGGGTTTTTTTTTAAGACTTATTTATTTATTTTATATATATGAATACACTGTTGCTGTCTTCAGACACATCAGAAGTGGGCACCAGACCTCATTACATATGGTTATAAGCCGCCATGTGATTGCTGGAAACTGAACTCGGAACCTCAGGAAGAACAGCCAGTGTTTCTAAACGGTGAGCCATCTCTCCAGCCCAGCACTGTGTTTTAAAATCCTACTGCTGTCCCCCATTGTGATCTCCTTGTCTAAAAATCTCTCTCAGTGAATTTGCAATTAACTTAGCATAGACCTCGGGCCTCACCTGCTCCACCCAAGATCTTTAAAGTCAAAGTCCATATATCATTTTGCTTTGTTTTTATCTCACACTACAAATGATGTAATAAAACAATAAATATTTACAGAATAAAGTAGGGGGTGATTTATAATTCTCAAAACCTCTTTGAACTATTTCCTATTTCCAGAAGGAAAAGACAAATTGAGTAAAAGAGAAAATGAACCGAGAGCTTAACTAAGCATGTCTGTGCTAACTAGCCCTACTGATATTGAGAATATAATGAATTTTGTCCAAGAAGAAGCATGTGGCCATAAAACTCACAGTGTAGTTGTGGTGGCAGGATTATAAAGCTTGGACTCACAGTGTTGATGTGCCCAAGGTTTCAGGAAAAAAAAATCACAGTAGATTTTTGGTGTGGAGAAGATGACAAGCCCTAAAACCAAGAGATGGCATTGGTGCATTCATTTCAAGGAAAGAGCACTCAAAATTCTGTTCCTAGTCATTAGTTAATAATGTTCCTAAAGAACTGATTCGGCAAGCTGCGTGTTGCCATAGATCCCCTGAAAGTGCAGAAGTCATTCCGTATATAACTAACCTCGCTGGAATTGTCTGACTGTTAGAGTTCACAGTGGAGAAGTTCACCTTTCCCCAGCAAAGTCAAGCAGGCGGAAAAGTTAAAATTGAGTGGATAATGATTTTTCCTTGGACTATGGACCATCCAGGCCTGAGCATTCTATGAAATAGCATGCAAAAGGGTATTTATGGGCAGATCTATGGATTTATAGTGAGCAGCCTTATCATCCCAAGAGAGATTCCATGCATTTTCTTTAGTGTCAGCTCCAGGTTCTTTTTTTTTTTTTTTAAGATTTATTTTATTTATTATATGTAAGAACACTGTAGCTGTCTTCAGACACTCCAGAAGAGGGCACCAGATCTCGTTACGGATGATTGTGAGCCACCATGTGGTTGCTGGGATTTGAACTTATCACCTTCGGAAGAGCAGTCGGGTGCTCTTACCCACTGAGCCATCTCACCAGCCCCCCAGGTTCTTTTTTTAATAACCATACAACAGTGAAAAGGTAGTCCCTAATTAGGTCCATGAATTACTTAATTAAATGGTAAAAGAATGTAATATGAGTAAAACATGAAGAAAATAGACTGTATAGACCTTGCATAGTATATGTGTATGTGTGCATAAATATGCACTATCTATCTCTCTCAATGTGTGTATGCATCTTTCTCTCATTACATACTTTTCTGTGATAAAAATGTTCTCCTTTTTTTCCAAATTTAAGACTGCCCCTATGTCCAATTCTCATATTCATATCAATATCTCCAGCTTATGGTTATGTAGATTTTACAAATTAAAATTCATATGTCCTGATGGCCCAGTGAGAGAGGGCAAGGATTTTGCTTCATACATGGAAAACTGAGGTTCACATAAATGACATGTTTGCCCTAGGTCATACTTGAGTGATTAATTGTTCAAGTTTTCAGAATGAAGTTTCTGGTTCCAGGCAGATCAAACCAGGAGGGACCTCTGTACTCATGAGACTAGGAGTCCCGGTTTCCTGCTAGAAAGGACAAAGATGCTTTCTACACCAGCCTCTCATTTTCCAGGGAGGAGGAAACCCTTAGTGAGTGAGTCTCCAGAAGTCCCGCAGGAGCTCCAGCTAGTACTTGGGAGAGAGGGTGGCACTGAAAATACAGAGAGAGATATGGCTTCTTCTTCCACAACTGTGTTGATGGTTCCTTCCCGGGGCTGGAAACTCCCAAAAAGCATCAGTGAGAGGAGTTGCTTGGCTGCTCTGTTGTTAGGTTGTAACCATATGAGTTTCTTATTTTCAATTACCAAGCAGAAAAGTGAGCTTCTGATAGGAGTGTATATTCTACTGAAATCGTTAGCTTATTTCCAGGATGTTTTTGCTATTGTGGAAAGATATTTTTGTAAACATGTCTATTGAGGTTTTTTTTTTTCATATGAGCGTAAATGTTTGTTCCTCTGGGAGAAATACTCAAAAGATTTACTGGATCCAATATTGTATTCATTTCTTATTTCTGTCATTGCAAATCATCACAAACATAGTGAGTTAGACAGTCCAGATTTATTATCTTACAGTAATGCGGGTCAGAAAACAGCACTGGGCTAAGTCCAAAGTATCAGCAGGGCTGTGTTCCTTTCCGAAAGAGTTTGGAGGAAATCTGTTCCGGTTATTGGCAGACTTTAGGTCCCTGTGGATGCAGAACTTGGCCGATGGCCCCTCTCCTTTACCTTCACAGCTAGTGATGGCCAATCACGTTGCCCTCACATCATCTCACTCCCTCTACATCTTTATCTTCTCTGACCTTGCCTCCACCACCCTCTCCCATGTTTACCCAGGCAGGCCATGATAATGCAACATCATCTCACCTCTCCAAGCCCACACCTTAGACACATCTGCCCAGTTCCTGGGGCTTTTGTGTATCATGTTCTTAACATCTAGAGATTGTAGGTGAGTACTCTGCCCACCTAGCCTTTCAAGAAACCTCTAAGTTTTTTTTTCTCTCTCTCTTTAGAATGTCTGTGCCATTTTCCATTTTCACTGGAAGTGTCCCCAAGTTCCAGTTTCCCTGTGCACTTGTGATCACTTGGCATTGCCCGTACTTTTTAGCTTATCTGTTCCCATAGGTCCACACTGGTAGTTCCTGCGGTGTAAGCTTACGTTACCCTTGTATCTAGAGGTGTTGAGCGGCATTTTATCAGCTTACCTTCCATCTTCCCATACTGTCTATAAGATGGCTGTTCAAATCTTCTGCCCATTCTGCTCATTGGGTTGTTCATTCTTTCAATTTTGAGTTCTAGGCCTTTCATTCTAAATATAGATGTGTGTCAGATCAGTCAGAAGAATATTCCTTAATCTGATCCCAAGTTTCCCATCGTACCTGCATTCTAGTTGAACACATATAATTTCCCTGGATTGGGCTCACTCTAGATCCTAGAGTCACTGGATTAGGATTTCTCTATCAGAATGTGTCAGACCTGAAGATGGCTGTGCCTCCTCCTACTCATAGCTAATTCCAGACATGCTCAAATACAATTTGGTCCATTCCTATAGTCCTCTTTGAGAACATAACTTTCACTCACTATTTTTTAGATGGAGTTTGAAGACCACAGGATACTGAAGAGAAACACGGGGTAGCTGAGAATAGTGGGAGGCTCCTGAGGACCCACATGGTAGAGGAGAAAGCCACCTTCTGCAAGCTGTCCTTCTCTGACCTCCACACATGCACTGTGAAGCACAGACTCCAGCTCCAGGGATCTGATATCATCAGGCCTCTGTAGGCACCTGCACTTATGTAGACATAACAGAGTGAGAGAGAGAGAGAGAGAGAGAGAGAGAGAGAAAGAGAGAGAGAGAGAGATTATTAAATGTAATAAAAGTACATCTTTAAAGAGAAATACTAATGGTATGACAGATGACATCTGCGATTTCCATACCAATGTCTAATTCCAACACAGTTAGATCCTGTGATTGTATCAGTTGGGATGTGGCATGTGCCAGTGAACCACTTGGCCAGTCAAGTGATAAATCAAACAGAGGACAGTTGTGAAATCACTGAAAAGTGATTGCAAAGCATGAAGAGAGATTATCCATCCTGCTGAGTTACACAGGTGTAGAGACCACACACGAGGGTCATAGGCTGATTCTTGAAATCTAAGGAGAGCTGTTCATAACACAAATGCAACAACTTAGCAGGAAGTGGATATTTTATCTCTAGCTCTATGGAAACTCTCATCTATGTATAATATAGCAGCAATCTTGGGGGGGGGGGCTCTCTTGAGATTGACTTTCAAATATCTAAAGTTGACAGAAGCCATCCCAGAGAACGTGGGAATCATAATTTTACATGCACCAAAACCCTGGTAGGAAATAGAATCCTCCACAGATGGTCAGGATGAAGATACATCTCCTAGGTAGGATGATGATGGTTCCGAGAACCAGTTATGGTGATGTGCCCTCCTAAACTGCTCATGGCAGGAGGTAGAAAGCCATTTCTGCTTGCAGGACTAGAGGATATGGACATAAGTCACTGGAAGCCACTGACAACTGGGCTGTAGAGAAGACGTCCTGCCAGACTTGTAGTGGTACAAAAATTGAACTGCAATCAGAAGGCGACATCAAAGTAAGGGGCCAACAGAGGTACACCCCAAGGTTACTCTCTTTCTTTTCCTTCCTGTCTTCTTCTTTGGATGTTTCCCAGAAACACACAGCAGGAAATCTCAGGTGTTTTGCTTCATTCCAAGGCACAGCACGGTGATGATCCTCGGTGGAACTGAAGGTGTGGAACAGACAGAGTAAGTAATAATCCAGAGACTTCTGACTCATAAGCCGGAACACATTGGCTGAGAACTTAAGTATATATGAGCCAACTACCTATTCAGTCCTGGGTGTATAATTACTGCACATCTTCTATAGACACTGGTGCTGCCTGTGGATGAGATGTGCCTAGTCTCTCATCCTAAGAGAGCTATGGCACAAGAGGCCGACAAGTAGGTGGGCCCAGCAGAGGAAGATGCTGTAATAAATAAATGTGGTAGAGGCATCTAACCATCTTCCTGGTGGGCAATGGAATGCAGAGAGTGAGAATGGCTTGGGATAAGCTTAGAGAAGGCCCCAGAGTTCATCCTCGGGTGACCTTGACACTTTGCCGATGCTTAGGCACGATCCTAAAAACATGGGTAAGGCAGGAAGGACTTTAAGCTAAGCACCATTGTTGATTTTAGGTGTCTCTTTCCCTGCATTCAGAAACAGAAAACTGTTAAAAACAACAACAACAAAAAACATCTTTCTGGATGTCTGTAGAGGTGGTTCTAGAAGGTTGGCATTCAAATTACTAGACTGAATAAAGGATGCGCACCTTCACCAATGTGATGGGCATCGTTCTCTACCTGAGTGCCTAGGTTCACTCGGAGGAGAAGGGAGAGTTTCCTGTCTTTTGGAGCTGGCATACTTACCTTCTGTCCTTAGACATCAGGTGTGGGGTTCTTCAGTCCTTGGCCTCAGGTGAAGCCTCACAGCAGGGCCATCCCATGCTAAGATTGTCAGACTCCCTCCTCATCCTCAGAGTCTCGCCATTGGCTTCCTGATTCTCAGGACTGCAAATTTGGACTGAATTACACTCTGGCTTGTAGATAGCATATTGTGGGAGTACCTAACCTACAAAGCCATCTGAGCCATCACCTGTGTCTATCTCTCTGTCTATCTATTTATCATCAGTCATCTAGCTATGTATATTTTAGCCTACCTAGTATAATTATACTACCTAGTGTATAATTATTTTTAGCTATAGATCACATGTCTATGTCTATTACTATCTCTCTGTAAATGTAGATATAGAACTGGCTTTATTTCTCAGGAGAGCCCTTGCTAATACACTGGGTAATGGCATAAAATATGTGTTTGTACATGTTCATATTTTTGTGTATTGTATACGTGTGTTCATGTGTGTACATGTGCATGTGTGTATGTATGTGCATATTCATATTTGTGTGCGTATATGTATACATATGGAAGCCAAAGGTTGATGTCAGGCATCATCCTCGATCACCTTCAATCTTATTTTTTGAGATTGTCTCTCACTAAACTCATCACTCACTGGTTAGATAAACTGGCTGGCCAATGAACCTTGGAAATCACCTACCTCCTCCACAACTCTAGATCTGTGTGTGTGTATGTGCACAGCCACACCAAGCTTTTGACATGGATGCTGGGGATATGAACTCGTGTCTTCACACTCACATGCAGGCAAGTTACCAACTGAGCCACCTCTGGAGCCCCTTGTCCTTGGTATGGAGGACCAACGAGCAAGCAGCATTTGTGCAAGGAAATTTTACAGACTGTGGTATTTTGGTGAAGTGTCTCAGCCTTCCTTTATGCCTAAGAGAACAGTCAGATTTGTCCTGCCGGCCACAATGGATTGTTGAAGCTGTGCATGCCCACGGACTGACTCTGGCAACTATAAAACACAGTCATAATTCCAGATAATGTTGCAATGAAAAGCGAATGCAGCTGACACTTTTATAGTTTCCATGGAATTCTGCGTAATCCTCTGACCTGTTTCCCAAAGCTTGGGAAGAAGATGGAGAAGGAGCACAGAGGAGCTGCTACCCCGAGAGGAGTGTGGTCATCCCATTGCTTTCCAAATGGAACCCTGTCCTCCTGGCTATGTGGTGCATGATCACCACCCAAGAATACGAACTGATGAGCGGCTGAGTAGAGATTTGTTTTCATTTTTGCAAACCCTTTTATGAGCACAGAGGGGATAACTAAATTAATGCCATATGCCTGCGAAATCCCTCTGACAGCTTTTATTGTAATGGAAGATGACAACGGTTATCAGAGCAGAAGAAACATGCTTGAGAAAAAGTAAATACCAAACACCTTTTGGGAAACACCACACCTTCTCTGACCTTTGCAGCTGCCTAGCTCTCTATAGTGTGGCGACCAGAGTTGGCTGATGACAGTTAACCAGGATTTTCTCTTGCTTGAAAAAGTTTGCCTTCTCCCTCTCCCTGGGTTGTGCAGAATTTTAAATGTCACAGTAATCACATTTTCCCCCAGGATAACATGAAATATCACTAGAGCTTAATGGAGATGAACCAATGATCGAATTTAGTTGCTAGTGATATATTGAGTTAGAGGAATCAGATCTAGCCCACAAGCTGTACAACCTCTGAATTTGGTTAACACAAATAGGAAATCAAGTGATAAAATCTACTGTTTCTGAGTCCCTTACCATACATGCAATCCTGTTCCAAGTACTTTATACCTATCATTTAAGCCCAACAGTCCTTCAGGGGGCATTAGCATCCCCATTTAATAGATCAATTCAAATGATGAATTTGTTGACTTACACAAAGCCATGTGATTTGTAGATATGTGACTATCTCTCATGAAAGCCATATGTGCTTGGCAGCATTATGTAAGTGCTATAAGCCTCATTGGCAGAAGGCAAATAACATCTTAGGATATCAGAGGGTTGCATTAAGTAGATTACATGCGGCACATTGGTTTAGTGCTTGCTATATATTAATCTCTTACCACTCTATTCAGGGTTCTCCAGAGAACCAAAAGAAAAGAAAAAACAAAAGGAAGGAAAGAAGGAAGGAAGGAAGGAAGGAAGGAAGGAAGGAAGGAAGGAAGGGAGGGAGGGAGGGAGGGAGAGAGAAAAATGTGCATATAGAGAGAGGGAGTAGATTGATAAGCTAGGTAGATAGATGATAGGTAGACAGACAGATAATAATAATGAAAATATTATGAACATATGAAATGAATATATGAATAAATTTGAAGATAGACAGGCAAGCAGAAAGATAAACACACAGACACACACACATATATATATATATACATATATAGATATAGATATAGATATAGATATAGATATAGATATAGATATAGATACACACACACACACACACACACACACACACACACACACACACACACACACATATGCTCCACACTGGTCTCACTCTTTAGACATTTCCTCTAAATTGAGATTAGAGTGCCACCAGCTATCGCCACACTTCTCCTAGGGATCGCTCACAATTAATCAATGAATTAATGACCAAAAATAGAGAAAGATGCCTTTTTATAGCGGACATCATAAATAAACTTTCAGAATAAAGCAGCATGCTGAAACAAAAGCTTTAGCTGTGTTTTACGCTAATGTGAGTTGTTCAAAATGTATAGTTTCATTGCATTACTGAGACTTTTTTTAATTGAATCATATTTCAAGTAACTTTAGTAAGTCAAAGCATGTAACTTTGTGAAGAAAGGGGTGTGTAAGGAAACACATCCTTATTAAGTGCGGGGCTCACAGACACACATGACTGCCTTTTATCTGGGTACCAGGGAGCTGAACTCAGGTCCCCACTCTTGTATGGCAAGCACTTTGCCCATGGAACCATCCCCCGACCCTCTCTTCTCTTTTTCTTTCTTCATTCTTCTTCTCGAAGATCCACAGGCTCATTTTTTTTTTGAAGATGTCAAAAGAAGTCATAAAACTTCAAAATTGGCCCCAAATAAAAAGAGCATATTCGGCAAATCAAATGAAACCACAAAAGACACCGATTCAAGTGAATCTTAGGCTCTGTGAAGCACAGGAAGAAGACACTGATGTCGGGAATTGCCTTATGCAGATAAAGTGCTTTGAAATTTTTGTTCCAGACCTTGAGTGAAGTTTCTGTCTGCCTCCGGAGGATATTGCTCTCACCGATGAATAGGATGCTATGAACTTGCCCTTTAATTGGCTGGTCGCGAAAGTAGGCAGCACATTCACTCATGGAGAGGATGATGTACAGAAAGGGACTCCAGACAAGCATGCACAGGCAGAAACCTTACTGGGCAGATGCTGCCTTAAGTTAGAGGTCAGGCTCAGGAAGGAGTCAAAGAGCCCATTGTGCTGCTGAGAATTACCCACAGCCAAATGCATGCTGAGCCGTGCTTCCTGCGCGGCGGATATTGCTTACAGTACCGTGATTTTAAAAAAAAAAAAAAAAAAGACCTCTCTCTTCGAACATCAGAGATTACCACAAGTCACAGACCTTATGAGCCAACCCGAACCTGGCTGGTGTCAGAGACTGACCATCTCTCATCCAAGAGCTGTCTCCTTGTCCTCCCAGGAAGGATTTAGCAAGTGCAGGCTGTACCATTAACAAAGCTTCCTCCCAAGGTGATGAGGCTGTAAGGCAAATCCATGGAATTCCCTCCAGAGGAACTGCAGGAGGGGGCTTAAGTATCAGAAGAGAAACAGGACAAGGGAAACCACTCACAGCCCTCCAGAGCTGTCAATCAGGGATTTAGAGGGATTTAGAAAGACAGTTTTAAAGAGAGAATCAACCCTTCCTATCATGTTTATAGCAGCCAAACATAAGATTTAAAGATGCTGGCTTTGACAGAATGACCCAGAAAGATTAAATCAGAGCCAACCTCAGAATTAAGTGTGCCAGATGCTTCGCTGAGCCCTATAAATTATCTTGTTTAATCTCTCTGACGTCTGTGATGGGTAGGGTTATCATCTCGCCATGACAGGTGGGGAAACTGAGGCTTTGGTCTTATGCAACTCTAGGACCAAGCAGTGGGTGTTGAATCCACTATTAGCTATTGCCTCTGAAATGAAGAAATGTAGCTACCATGAGCGTCCAGTGAATATTAATTAAAGATCGCTCGTGTTGATCAGGCCAAATAAAAGCATGACTGGATTAACAGAGAACAGGCTCTGAGCTGTTATGTAACATGGTGTATATTACTTGATGTATCTGGGTAACATTATCTTCATCAGAAAGATTAGATGTTGTGTGGGTAAAAGGACATGAGGAATAAGGCATACAACTCAAATAAGCCATGCATTATGTCTAAACCAGAGTCCCCACTGTCACTCCGATCCAAGCTCCAGCTGTCTGAAATTACTTCTCTCCCCTAGAACAAAGGCACATGGGGACTGGAAAGACACAATCCTTCCACTCCTCGGTCCCCTGTGGCTTGGCGGGGAAGGGCACGGTTGTAACCAAGAATGGCCCTTCCTCATAACCACCACTGCCTTCTCACCACATGATCTTCTTGGTTCCAGTCAAAAGCCCTGTGCCCACTCCTGACTTGAAAGGCCCCACAGAGGATTTTTCTCTTTGCTCAGCTCTGTGGCTCTTTCCTAGCAGTTGGAATACAGAAATATTTTCCACCCAAAACGACCACATAATGACAGGAAAAAGCTGTTAGACTGTGTGCAGAGGGAAACCGTCGTCTCGAGTGTTTTCAGACATTCCTTTGCCTTCTTTTAAAAGGAATCCTCTGTTTCCTTTAAAGGCATTAAGGAGAAGCGACCGGTCAGAATTCATTGGGCCATAGACTTGGTTGCTGTTATATCCATTCGTATCCTGCCCCGCCTTACCCATTTCTCTGCTTCACTCAGGAACCATCTGTCTCAGACCTACTCATTGCCCTCATCTATCCAGACTCTCAAAGTCTGAGAGTCTGTCCCCAAGCTCCTAGGGTAGACTTCTTCGACACTCTCCATAGGAACAAATCCTATGTAAAGACAAAGGTCATGGTTTCTTCCCCATGAGTTTTTTCATTAATTCATTTATTTATTCACTTTACATCCCAATGGCAGGATCACATCCCTCTTCCCTCCTCTCCTCCCAGTCCTCCCTTCCCACCTGCTTTCCCTATCCCGCCTCTTCTTCTCTTTAGAGAAGGAGAGAACACTCCCTTGGATACCAACCTGCCCTGGAACACCAACTCTCATCAGGACTAAGCGCACCTTTTCCCACTGAGGTCAAGCAAGGCAGCCCAGCTAGGGGAAAGGGATCCAAAGGCATGCAACAGAGTCAGAGTCAGAGACAGCCCCCGTTCCAATGGTTGGAGGACTCACATGAAGACCAACTCCCCATCTGCTACATATGTGTAGGGGTTCCATGGATTTTCATTACTCTGCCTGAGAGCCTGAATCCAGGTATCCACCCAAAAGATACTTGGAAAACATGCTGAAAGCAAGCTTCAAAGAACCAAGAAAACCATTTACTAATAGACCAAGATGAAAATATATGATGATTAATGTATTTCTAATAAAGGCCATCCTTTATTAGAAAGGTAATTGTGAGCGGTCATTGTATTTCCTCTCGAGACTTCATGAAATATGTGCCCTGAACAACCTCTGGGTATAGAAAAGTCAAGAGCAAGTTATCTGGGAAAGGAAAAGATGGATTTTTTTAAATCCAAATGCATTTACATGAGAGCTTACTTTGAGTCTCACTGCAGTTCTAACAGATGGATGAGAGGACCCACCTTCCCCTCTGCAACCACCAAGGAGAAGCGTCATGCCCTGGATTGGAGAGTACAGCAAGTTTTTTTAAGTCCAGGGTTAAATTACTTGTTCTCATTGGAAGGAGGTCGTTTAATGTGAAAGAGTGGAGGGTTGAGTTACAAGACCGTGCTTGTTGAAAATAAATAAGTGCAGGTGATTTAATGAAGCCTGCTACTTCCCTCTAGCTTTGGACAGTTCCATCATCCTATTCAGACAGGATTCACCATAATGAGCAGATGCCAGAGACGGCCTAGGATCTTCTTCCATGCGCATTCATTGGGAAGCCTGGCTGCAAGTTGACTTGATCTGGGTTGGTACCCTTCCCCTGTACCTTAAGGGCTCTTTGACCCTCTTCTCACATCATTTCCTTGTCTAGAAAAGTGGAAGAGAAAACAAAACACTTCTCATTAAAAGTCAAGACTCAGTAGTTGATGCTACACTCCTCCCCTCGAGGCCATAGGCCAACAGAGAAAAACCCACAGAGTGTAATGATTTGTATTGTAAACACTCTCCACTCCCAAAGCTCATGTGCTAAATTCTTGGTCATCTGGGATGATGCTGCAGGAAAGGGAGAGACAGTCAATGTGACCTCATATGAGGGAGTTAAGTCACTGGGGGGCATGACCTTAAAGTGATCCTGGAGCTCCCAACCTCCTCATCTTCCCATCCTTATTTCCCGGCTGTTGTGAGCCTCCTTCTCAGCCAGTTGTTCCTACTGCCACAACATGCCACCACCGCCATATTTGTCTAGAATCAACAGTGCCAGCCACCCCTGGACTGAAAACTCTGAGAACATGAGCCAAAGTAAGTTGATTGCCTTGGTGTGTTTTATCACGATGACAGAAAGCCAACGAAATGAGAGGAAACTTACTAAGTTGGGAGAATTCAGCCAGTTTTCAAACTGAAGGAGTCTTTGTGTGGAGATAAATTGGTTTTAGAAAGGCACCATGGAGGTAAAAACCCCCAAAGGCGGAGGTCTCCGTCAAGTCACTGGCTTTAGTTCCATAAGTAGTTATTGAGCATTTGTTTTAAGTTCTGTCCTGAGCCCTGGGGACATGAAGTGACATGAAGGGAGAATGGGATACTCTAGATGCCCTCAGAAGGCTCACAAGCTACTAGTTGAGATGTTCACTAGATGTGCACATACAGGGGCTGGGGATGTGACTCAGTGGATATGGTCTAGTACTCGCCAGGCATTCACAAAGTCCTGAGTTCAGTCTTCAGCCCTGCATAAAATATGGCATGTTGGCACATGCTAGTAATCCCAGCACTTCAGAAGCAAGAAGCTCTGAAGTTCTAGGTCATCTCCAGCTATGTGGTGAGTTGGAGAGCAGCCTGGACTACAAGCTCAGAACATTAAAAAAAAATTGCACAAGCCTATGTGGGTAACGTTTTGAAAGAAGCCCAGGGGCGTCTACGGGTACACAGTCTTCTCTGCCCTGTAAGGGTGGCCTTATTGGGCAAAAGTCCATTGACACTGAGAATGAACGAATACATAAGGATGATAACACAAATTTTCTATTTCTATTACAGGTGATTCTTATATTCTTATTATACACCAAAATCTCAAAAACAGATGAAAGAAGGAAGGAAGGAAGGAAGGGAGGGAGGGAGGGAGGGAGGGAGGGGGAGAGGGAGGAAGAGAGAAAGAAAGAAAGAAAGAAAGAAAGAAAGAAAGAAAGAAAGAAAGAAAGAAAGAAAGAAAGAAAGAAAGAAAGAAAGAAAGAAAGGAAGGAAGAAAGGAAGGAAGAAAAGAAGGAAAGGAAAGAAAGAAGAAAACATAATGTTGCTCTCTAGCCAAGGCCTCAAAATCCACAGAGGAAGAACAAAAAAAGTTATAATGATGCCAGATCATATTATGCATAAAAAAACCATAGACATTTGATGAGTACATAGTGGTTCTGACCCTGAAGGGAGCCAGCAAGCAGACCCAGGAGGTAGTCCAGCATCTCGCAGGTAGTCCAGCATCACGGAGGTAGCCCAACATCAGGGTTTAGGTGACAATTCTCATGTTTTTAGCCCCTGAGGCTTTACACTGTGAACACAAGTGATACTCACAGTACCAGCTGGTATTGTTAGCAACTCAAAGCATTAATGTAATACAGTGACGCCCTCGGAAAAGAAATAGAGCTGATGAAGAAATTAACGTGTTCAAAAATAAAGGCTTTGTCTGCTGACAGGCTCACATCTTTGCACATGGTGAGATTTGCTCAGAGCCAGAGCTAGAAAGAGACAACCGCAGTCAATTTAAGGCCACAAATGGCAAACCAGGGAAGGGTCCGTGCCTCCTCTGAAACACCATGAGCTAAGCAATGGGGGGTCATAGAAGTCTGGGGCACTGGTCAGTCTTTCAAGTAGCTCTGTATGTGCCTTAGGGTTTTGGGTGAGGGAGTATGAGGGTCTGGTATGTGTATACATATACATACACACACACATATATATATGTATGTATATGTATATATGTGTGTTCCCATGGATGCCAAAGGAGGATGGCAGGTGCCCCACTCTGTTATTCCTCACCTTGGACTTTCACTGCACCTGAAGTTAAGTGTTTCAACTAGACTGGATGACAAGCTCTTGGGATCCCACTACCTCTACCCCTCATGCTGACATCATAGGCAAACATAGACATATTTATCTTTATTTTTTTTTTAAAAAGTTGCAGAGGATTTGAACTCATGTTTTCATGCTTGCCTGCAAGTGCTCTTACCCACTGAGCCAACCCTCCAGCCCCCTTCAAAGTATCTTTACAAAAATACATAAATTGCATTGTTTCTTCCCGACAAGTCCTAAAACCAAGGGTGGCAGGTCTTTCATTCTTCACTACACACTATATGGCTAAGGAGATGAAGCTTGGGGATCAGGAACAGGAGGTTGTTTCTAGAGTCATAGTGGTATATTGGGAACTGCGTTCCAGTTTTCAGCCTATCGGTCTCCCAACGCACAGGGGCAGTACTTCTCAAACTATACAGGCCATATGAGACACATGTGAATCCAAATATAGACTAGGATTCATGGACTGCAATAAGACATTCTGCTTTTCCAGGAGGCTCTGGGGGTGTCAGTGTTACTAGGAAAGGGACAGACTTCACCGTGAGAAGCAATCTTAGTCTATTTCCTGAGATAAATTATTTCAAATGATTATGACAGTGGATGACCCTTCACATCTTTCAAAATGCCAAATCATTGTCTTCAAGGACTTTTCCCGCAGCAGCACCTATCTGTCTGCCTTTGATGTTTCTGGAGCCCAGACATTCCCTGTCACAGAGCATCCATCACTGTTCTTTCCCTGAATTTGGGCTTCTTCTGTTCCCTTTCTGAGTCTTAGTCTCTCGTTCTTGGTCATTACCACGGCTTGACTAGCAGTCTCTGTCTTTGAATTTACAATGACAAGTTGAAGACTTTGCCAACACAACAACCGAGCCTTTGCTTCTTTGGGCAATGAGTGTATACCCAATAACCCAGCATAATTCTGATGCCGATTACTCTCAGTTAGAATAGACCCCATAGACTATGTCCCAGTCAGAAGCTCTGGGATGCTTATGAATCTAGCTGGTTACCAAGTATGGGTTCTCATGGTCTCCTCAGATTCAGGTTTTTACTAAAAAACTTCATGAAACAATGCTATTATTGACTGTTACTAGATAATGATAAAGGACACATCCTAATCATGGCTAAATGGAAGTGAAGACTGGGATAATAGTGCACGGGGCTCCCATGACTTCTGAGGACACCTCATTCTATCAGTCTTGATGTGCTCGCCAATCAATCAGTTCCCCAGACCCTACTGCTTAGAGTTTAATAGAGGATTTCACAGTCAGACATGAATGGGTAAACCATTAACCATCCTGATTGAACTTAACCATCAGCTTCTCTCCCCACTCATGGCTAGGAATCCCAAATACTAGTCTTCTTATTAGCACATGAAAGACATTCCTGGCACTCTGGATACCGGAGAGTTTTAGAAGTGAAGTGTCAGGATCCATACATCATGTACGCCACCAAAGAAGTTTTGTTTGTTTGTTTGTTTTTACATTTTGCTTACTACGTTGTGCTTTCCCTCCTTAAGCAAAGACTGCGGCATGGTGCTGCCTTTCTATGCAACAAAGAAAGAAGAGTCACCTTCACAGGTTGCCAGCCAATCAACACCTACTCATGAGGTGCTCCTGGGTGCCCTACAGGCTTAGCATTGCAGGATCGCCTTCCCCAAACTGAGGCTCAAGACGATGACATCAAGGACTAAAACAACAGGGTTTTAGTGGAACTCATTAGGGATTTGGGTGGAACTCAGAATATGTGACACCCCCCTCCCCAAATACGTTAACCATCTTGGCATGTTTAAAGGCAGCAGTGCAGGAAGTCTCCCTGGCTTTCACCCCTCCCTTCTTGGAATCAGTCTTAAAACATAGAAAGGATGTGGGCAACCTTCCCCGTGGACACCCTGACCCTCCTGAGGGGAGTACCTTTCTTCACTCAGAGGGAAGCATCATCCTTGTTTTATGAAACCAACGGAATGAAAGGATACAGAGGAGAACTGGAATAAACAGGTCTGATGATGTTTTCCCCAATTTGTCACCATTAGATCATGTCTTTCTTCTTTTATATTTCCCCCCCAAATGATCCACTCTTCACCAAATCTATTATGAAAGACACTCAGGTGCATCTTCCTGGGGTCTTTGTTTCCTTACGAAGGCTCCTGGTGCACATAAAGCTTATTAAGCATATTTATTTATATAGATAAATCCTTCCTTTACCTAGTCACGCCTAGCATTACAAGCACCCACCCATTACACATCTAGTGCTCCAGGCTACTCCAGGTTAAATTCAGTTTGCAGAGAGTGCCATTGGGAATTCTCATAGCATTGTAACTATCGTGACTGTGCTAAAAGCCCCTTCTTTCTCTGTGTGTGTGTCTGCCTCTGTCTTTCACTCTCTGTCTCTTCCCATGTCTGCCTCTGTCTGTCTCTCTCTGTGTACCTGTCTTTCTGTGTCTCTCTTTGTGTGTGTGCCTGAACATACCACACAAGTGGAAATCAGAAGACAACTCAGAGTTGGTTCTCCCTGACTACCATGTGGGTCCCAAGGTTTGAACTCAGATCATTTGGCTTGGTAGCAAAAAACTCATGTGACATGCTGCCAACCCTCATAGATAGAATTTTTATGATATGTCAGGACTATTTGTTTAGCTATCTTCCCACAACTCAACTGTAAGCTCCTTAAAAATACATACTTTCTTAGCATCTGTCACCAGTTCTAGCACATAGGAAGGACCCAGTAGTGGTGAATGAATGGATAAAGGATGGGTGGATGGACGGGTGAACAGATGGATGGATGGATGGATGGATGGATGGATGGATGGATGGATGGCTATTACAAGAACAGTCTCCACTAACTCAAAAACAGAATAGTTCTTCCTGGTGCTACACTAGATTATTTGACAACCCTTCTCTGAGGTTTGAAGTCAAAACCCACAGATGTTAGACAAATCAACTGGTTCAGAATAACATAAACAGCCAAGATATAACAAGGTTATGATGAGGAACATGCATACATTCCAGTGTGTGTCTGACAAGCCCAGCCAGCACTTGAATGAAAATCAAATTCTTTTTATTGAATCCTTAATATAATAATCCAGATCCTTATGGAGCAAGAAACGATGGGGTCTCAAGTTTCGCTGTTAAGCCACCTAGGGAACTATTAAAATGTTAAAACAATTATATACCCCAGCCCAACCAATTAAATGAAAGAGTGGGGAAAGACGACTAGGTTTTTCAAAAGTGAACACTATGGAATCTGAATGGCAGACAAGGTTGGGAACTCCTCTGGGGACTTTCTGTAGAAACTCAGCCTCCAGGGAACCAATGTGGAGATTCAGGTGGACATGGAAAAGTGTGGTTTCCCTCAGAAGAGCTGCTGCTGACAGTTTTTGGCTTCCCAAAGCCCAGGAGGAATAATAGGATGGACTCCACAGTGGGATGCCAGCTTATAGCTTTCGCTAGATACAATAGGGAAGCCATCTTGATTGCTTTCCAAATTCCAGACTTAGACAGGGAAGAGCATTATGGGGAAAGTTGAGCAAGATTTGAGATGCCAAACCACAGGAATACCTGATGATTTGAGTGGGTCATGACTGTTCACACATGCCGTGTTGAACTAATGGTAGCATTTAGAAACATAACACAGTCTTATTTTTGACAAGACAGACTCAACTAAGGCTTCAAAATCATCAAGACTGAAACAGGAAAAAAAAAGTCACCGGAGATCCATCCTGTGTGTTGTGTATTGTAACTCCACAGATGGTATCCAGGGTTCAGTCATGATTCGCTGCAAGTCCTTAAAACCACCCTATGACACAAATTGATGTTCTTGCTAACTCATCCAGCATAAAAGCAAACTGGAAGAGCGGTCTTTCCAGCATCCAGAATTCCTGCATTGACGTGGTTCATGTCCAGAGGCATCTATTCCTAAATAAATTAGAGGGTATTATTCAGAGACTAATGTGGACCACGATACATCCAGAACATAAAGTGCACAAAGGCAGGGTTCCAAGTGCCCGCATCTGCCCTGTGTTTCCAATTGGAAAGCAAGCATTTTCCCTTCCCAGACCTATGGATTTCCTCCGTGGAGTACTGCAAAAGCTGAGGCATGGTCTCTCTATGCCAGAGGACTGAGCATGTCCCTTTACAACAACTAAGATTAATTTATAAAAATATTGAACCTAAATTTTTCAAGACATGGAGACGTTTGTGGATATGAGTTCGGTGTGTGCAGCTAACATCCTGCCCATGCCAGTGGCCATTTGCTGTGCTGTTTTGGGTCGGCATCTGCTGCTGGTTAGCAAAAATTCCATTCACAGCTGTCCAGATGAATCAAATGTCCAATTAGCTTTTTCTTCCCTCTCTCTGACAAGACTCTGCCCAAAAGAAAATTTTGAAACAAAAGCATAATAGAACTGAGTTTTGTGTATTTTCTTGCTGAAAACAGTATTCTGTAAATTCTTGACTATTTAAGGGGGGAAAAATTACAGTGTTATCAAAACCCTCCAACAATGTCATCTCTCTGCATGCAGTGAAGTTCAGACGTTGTCTATTCATTACATGCTTGCCTTCTTGATAGAAAGCCTCAGTCTGTTCTTTCTTATTCCTTAATTCTAAAGAGCCACCAGCCTCCTCAGCTTGCCATCTACTAAGAATCGATTTTCAAGGGTGTGTTAAGGTACTCCAAAAATAACTAGAATTTGAACTAAAAAAAAAAGACTCGATAGAATAGCCCATGAAAGGGATGGGTGTGTCTCAACTGTTTCAAACCCTCCCAAAGGCTTCCTGTTTCTGCTCAGAATAACAAGGCTTGAGCCCAGCACTACCTGGCCCTCATCTCAACCCGCACCTCCCTTCCCTTGGCTCCCATACCCAGACACACTAACCTATTTCAATCTTCCATTTTAGTGAGCTGATATCCTGTTTATCTTGGGCCTTGACATACACTGTGCCTTTTGACTATTCTCCCTGCCTTCAGCCATATTTACCTGCCCCTCACCTTTCTCCACCTGCTGGAACACCTACCTGCCCTTTTTCCTTTCCTCTAGCCCTTTCCAGCGTGTGGACTTTTTTCCACCATATTCTTGATTTTGTCTACCATTAAAGGCAATTGTAGCTTAATTAACTTCCTCAGGTTCATCACAGGCTCATTCCTGGTGCGGGCACCTTCCCTTAGACATCTTATGAGAACAAGCGACTTAGGGAAGACTACCTCCCTCCAGGGTGTGGTCACACTGTGCTTGGCAGTGGAGCAGGTAGCCTTGTTCTCTCTTCCTTGGGAAAAAAGAGTGAACACTTTTAAAGGGACAATGATGGCGGCCAATAACAGCCACACTGTAACTGGAAAAGCACTTTCTTAATCTTTTTTTCCCTACAGCTGGTCCCATTTTAAAGGCAAAAATGAAGGTGAAAGGCAGAGTTGTTGTTACTTCTTGGTGGCCTCAGATCACTAGTTACTAAGGAGCAGGAGGACTCTGGTGTAGGTCCTCATGTCCTAGTCCTTCCTACCTCTCTTCCTCCTTGTTCCCATCATTCTCCCTGCCTCAACAGTCAACTACCTCCTGCCAAAGTCTGGAGATGATTTTTGGAGGAATCTACCCTAAAGGAGAAACAATGCAAGTTTGCTTTCAAATTGATTGACTGTGTAACTAAGTCAGCTTGCAAGAGGAAATGTGTTTTCAGAGTTCATTTTTTAACAATTAACAAATGTCATGCATATATTAAAAAACAAACCCATTATTTTAAAAAGGACCGTGAAGAGAAGTCAACAAAGTGCTCTCTCTCTCTCTCTCTCTCTCTCTCTCTGTGTGTGTGTGTGTGTGTGTGTGTGTGTGTGTATGCGCGCTATCCATCTAAATAAGGACAGTTGCAGGAATGAGGCACATCTGTATTTGCTTCTGTCTCCAGAGATGGTTTTACATATGCTTTGCTTAATGGAAGCTCCCCCATGATCAAAATTATTTCCCATTCGCTGTCACTTCCCCGTGCCAGAGTTGATTTTTTTCTGACAAGCTTCACTGTTAACACTGCAGCCCAGATGTTTCCATGGCAGCGAATTAGCAGGGGCTACAGAACCAACCATCCTTTCCACAGCAACACTGGTATTTAAAGTGATAATTCCAACATCGAGTTTTCAAATCTCTTAGGCTTCTGTGGTGGTTTGTTTGTTTTGTTTTTGTTTTTGTTGTTTTGGTTTGGTTTTTGGCATGGTGAATTATCATCCTGTATAAATAATAGACAAATAATAAACACCTATTTAAAATTATTGTTTGATTGTTTCTTTTTACTCAATAGAGGTTAAAATTAAGAAAGAGAAAAAAATAGAGGAATAAAATTGGAGAGAAAGGGAGAGGTGGCAAGACTCCTGGTGAGAAGAGGAGGGGGCATGAACGAGAGGCTGCCTTACATCCTTTTGTTATTAATGAAAATAAATTTAAAGATCTAATTCCTTTCTCAATATTAAGATACTCGGTAATTACAGCATTTCTCATTCCCATCAGCTTTCAGTTCTCCTCTCAGCATGCCTAGGAAATTTGAACATATTCCAGGGAAGAAATCCAATCAAGATGTAACTGCCAAGGTCACACAGGAGGAAATGTTCGCAGCAAAGACAGGGAAGAGCAAGATAAGTCTCCCTAGGACATCTGCTCTGTCTGCATTTGCCACCTCAGCACTTTTCTCTCACAGTCAAGTGTCCAAACAGAGAGGCAGGATGCAAGAGCAACAACCCAGCAAAACTGAGCATGGGCAAACTCAGATAACTGTTGCTATCAATGACGTTCTTACTGTGTTGTAGGATAATTAGCATAAATGGACATTGATTTAGGTAAAAGATGGAGTTGCAATTGTATTATGAACTTCTCTTCACATCCTTCATTCTTCAGCATCATTTGTAGTAGCAACAATATTTTACTTTTAACTTGTTCAATACAATTAAGAGAAACATATTTGGACACACACATATTTGGAGATATATATATATATATATATATATATATATATATATATATATATATATATATATATATCAAGATAGAGATAAAATGGTGCCAGAATCAAATGAAAATCAAAATAAAGCAGTAAAGCTCTCTCTACATCCCCAGGGTCTCCTGATCTCAGGAAACACATATTTTTCCATCATATATATTATATACATATATATTCAATTATATATACACACATATGTCTATGTATGTATACATACTTCATATACATATTATGCATTCTTATCTATTTATGTATATATAAAACATTAATGTAATTAATATATTAAACATATAATACATTTATATTATATACATATATATTTTATATATATATATAAAATCTTATCCACAGGTCTAGTAAGTTATATGCCAGAATGTCTAAGTAGAACAAGAAAAATTTACCCAGGTACTATGCCTTGCACTAAGAGATTAGGTATGGATGATCTCATTAATTTCTCAAGAACTTAGCCAATATGACACTGCATATCATTTTGTAGAAAAAGAAATTGAAGTGACTTGACTAGTCATAAATAGACATGCCAAATCACATGTTCTCACCATGGTAAGACAGAAACATTCTTGGGGATAGAATTGCAAATAGCGATAATTAGAACTGGGCAGCAAGGGGGTAACAGATCTCGTTTATTTCTAATGAATATTTTACCTACCATGGTGCTGTTACCTCAATACCATATGTGATCCTATCGGAGGCAGAAATTATTGATCCTTTTCTACCCACAGTGCACTCAGTAGTGTGTACATACTTCCGAGGTGACTAGTGGTGGCGGGGAGTACATTCTTCTAGCACATTTAAAGGGACATGGGTACACAGGCAAGCAAGGCCATCCAATGCTCATCTCTGGAAAGAGGTAAGGAGAAAGTCCCATCTTCTTACTGTGTTATGTCGTATGGAGCACTGTCATCCTCCAAGCTCTAGAAGCTGTACTGCTGGCTGCAGGAAGAAGTCCAGCTACTGTAGTTGAGAATAAGGTAGACCAGATGACTCACACTTCCATCCCTTCTGCTCTTCCCTGAGAAGTTTGTTCTAAGGCTTACAACTCTGCTTCTGCTTTTCTTTCCTCCGAAAGAAAACAGGGCTGGAGAGATGGCTCAGCCATTGAGAGCACTGCTCTTAAAACTGCACCTCTAGTCCCAGAGAGTTCTGGCCTCCACAGGGACTACATGCACATGGTGCACATACATATGTGCATGTAAAATACACCCATAATCTACACACACACACATAAATAATAATTAATATTTTTTAATGTGCACATACATATGTGCATGTAAAATACACCCATAATCTACACACACACACATAAATAATAATTAATATTTTTTAAAAGAAGAAAGAAACCACAGTTCATTCTTGGTCTGATTCTACTGTGAGTCCTTTAAAATCTTGGCCCTCTTGCTGGTTGAGTCGGATGACCTTGCTACTATGGAAGAGACAATATCTTATGTTCCATAACTCACATCAGCACACTGCATTAGTCACCAGCATCATCTTTCTTTCCCTTTTCAGGAAGATCTTGTCACAGAAAAGGAATATGTCACAGTTACTACATTCACATCAGTTAGCAAAGTCAGCAGTGCATGATAGCTATTGAGTGTTTCAAGAACAGGTAAGTCACAGAGGCCTGAAGTCAACTTTGAATGCTGTTTTCAAACTCTAAATACATTGAAAGTGACCTTCCACACACAGGAAATTGGCTCCAATTCCTATGAGGTTCTCATTTGATAAAAAAAAAAAAATTAGTGGGACTGGTAGATATTAAAACCTGCCACATCTTAATTTACAATTATGTAATATATTAGAATTTGTTTCTGTCAATTATGCACAGATCCAAATGGAACTGCCTTTCTCATACCTGATGACTGCTGTTCAAGGAAGAGCTGCTGAAGTGTATTCTTGAGGATCTCCTGTCCCTGTCCTGCCCCTCCTGTTTCTACTTGTGATATGCCAGCAGCCTTAGGATGCATTTGGAAGGAACCTCCTTTATGTCTTCTTTCTGTGTTCTGAAATTCATTCTCTCCCTCTCCCCCNCTCCCCCCACCCTGCCTCTCTCTGTATCTTTAGTAGTTTTACTTTATCCCATATAGAAGTAGGGATTTCTGATACATTAGAATCTATAGTACTATTTCATACTGAAAATATGGTTTCATTTTATAAAATCATGTCTGGAAAACCTCAGCCACTGTCTCTACAAAATACCTCTTATCCCCACCTTTCTTTCCCTTCTTTTCAATAATGTGGCTACATATACACCAGCCATTTCTACCACACCTGCCTATGCTCTTCATTTTAATGTTCTTCTTGTTTGCTCTAAATATTTTCTTCGGATCTTCCAGTCTCCATATTTCCTCTTCGTTTATGACTAATTTGCTATGAAACAATTTAACACAATTTCAGTTTCTGTATTTGGTTATTTCAATAGTTGTTTTTTTTTTGTCGTTTTTTCCTTTTTATAGTCTCAAATCCTTTACTGAAATTCTCAATTTTGTTATCTAATGTTCTGAACACACTAATTATAAAATTCAAGTCTTACAAACTCCAATCACTTTGAAGTTTATATCTTCTGTATGGTCTGATATACATACATATATGGTTTTATATATATATATATATATATATATATATATATATATATATATATATATATATATATATATATACACACACACATATATGCACACATATGAGTCTGCACATTTATATGGGGTTCAACTAAGTCTATTCATTCTGTCTACCTGTTTATTATTCTGTTTTGTTGAAGTCTATGTACTGTGTTTGAGAAACTATGCCTAGCCAGGTACTATAAAGTTGATTCTGCTTGCAAGAACAGCTCTGATGGTGAATGATATCCTGAGCTCCTTCAGCCTTTAGAGCTGTCTTCAGGCTTTCCAGGAATGATGCTTATTTTCTTTTTTGAGGATCTGAAATCCCTGATTATGTACTTACAAGGGCCAGTTCTCTTCGGTGGACTTGAACCTTAAGTTCTATATCATCTCCCCTATATTAATGAACAGAAAATTCTATATATTTTTCAAGCAACCAAGTGCTATCAACTATGCTCAACTCTATGAATTTTCTATAGATGCTTTCTCAAGCACTTGCTTCTTTGGTAGCTCTTAATGCCTTTACAGTTACACACACAGAGACAGACAGACAGACAGACAGACAGACAGACAGACATCTTTAAAATATATCATGGAACAATTCCTATACAAACTACAGATACAAAGTCAAGGATGGTGGGTGACATACAACTATAATCCCAGCATGTGAATGACTTTGGCAACAAGATTCTAGGTTTGAGACTAACCTGGGCTATATTGTTTTAAACATAGCATCAATGTATTGAACCACAACACTCTTCTCCTGCACACATCAATATCACAATGCAAAGCGAATACAGTGCATCTTCAAGAGTTGTCAAAGTCCCTACTGTTCCAAGGTTGCTCAAAAGTTAAAGTCCAAAAATCTCTTCAGAGAATCTTACTCTGTAAGCATCATAATCCAATGGCATGAAGTAGATTTTCTAATTACAGAAGGTTACAATAGAAGACTATCAAGGAAGAGTGGGACCAAGTATGAGGAAACCCAGCAGAATAAGCATTCAGTCATGAAGGTACAGATCTGGAACCGGGTGTATCAATGGCATGATGGTAACCCAAAGTGCTAAGTATGTCGGTATCTACCACAAAGGGCTTAGATAGCTTGTCCATTTTTGGCATTTCTGTCTGAATACCATATAGCTATATTTGTGCACTGGCTTTATTCATGCTCATGGCTTCCTTGACTAATGCACTACATCCCTAGCCCTTTTAGGTTCCTGGAATATTGTTATAGTTTAAATGTGAAATTTCTCCTTATGTCATGCATTTAAAAATTTGTTCCAGTCACTTAAAATATAAGAGATATTTTCATAATATTACATAGCCACAATCAATCATTGTTCTATTCTTTATATCCATCCAACCGAAATTCAAATTACCTCCATATAACCTATTGAAACTGAAATTTTCATTGAAATAATTAATTGTTGAAACTCATATGTATCTCATTTTCACATGCAATTTGACTCGGTTATTTTTATCTTCATTTGCATCCCTATGCTATATTATTTTCAAAATTTTTACTCTATGTTTCTTTTTCTATCGCATAATATCTAAGCTGCAGAGAAGACTGAAATCACAGTTGTTCTATAATTAAAAGAAAAGAGTCAATGACCAGAACTTATCTTCACCCTGAGTCTGGAAAGCTCTTTATAAGTTTCATACAACACTTATAGCATTATATTTTACTCACTATTAAAATCTTTCTCTTAAAAAAATAGTTCCTAGCTGGAGCCAATGGCACTATTTTTGGGAGCATGCAGAATCTTTAGGAGATGAGGTCTTCCTGGGGTGCAGGCCTGATGTAGGTTATCTCACCCCAGGTCCAGCCTGAATCCCTTTCTCATCTTTCTTACCCACCAAGATGTAAACGAACACCCTCCCATGCCTACTGCCAGGAACCTAGAAGCTCAGCCTCCCTGCCCTCAACTTCATGTGAAATACAAGGATGGAAAAGAAGACCAGGACAATAAAGGAAACTATTGAAAGAGTTTGTACTGAAAGTAAAAGTGACCTGGTTCAGGACAGTGGGTACAAGGCAAGTAGAGAAGGAAAGCATCCAAAGCATACGACATGTCCTGTGAGAGATGAATAATATTAAGAATAATATTAAGTGTGTCTCCAGATTGTTCTCTATAGGTTTAAAAACATTTTATAGCCAATTCAACCAAGTAAACACTTTGATTTCGTTCTGAATCTGCATGAAAGCATTAAGATGACTGTAAAGATCCTAATAAACTAAAATAATTTACATTTGTGTTTAAGAGGCAAATATAGTGTGTGAGCAATTAGTACTGGCTCCCACAACATTTTATGACAGGATGAGTTAAACTCAAAAGCCCATCAAGTTGGTGGACTAGAGATAGAAATACTAATGTCTTCTTATAATTAAATGTTATGTGCCATTAAAATTGCCAATTACATCTAAGCTTACTTATTCATTAAGTAAAAGCTTAAAATTATGAAGGAATAAAAAAATAGATCCATGTAATGAGAAAAAAAAATCAAGAAAGTTTGGTCATGCATTCTTGTTACATATTATATCTGAAGGAAATAGTAAACAAGAGACAAAATGAATGTCAGAGGAATTAAAGGCCCAAATCATCAGCTATAATAAGGTAACAAGCTCTTCTAAGTCTACACACTAGTGGAAACAAAGGACAAGGGTTGGGGATGAGCTCACTGAGAGAGACCTGAGTAGCATGGGCAAAGCTCTGGGTTTTCTCTCCAGCCTTGCAAAGCACACAAGAATACCAAATGACAAATTCATCTATATTACATGAAACCTTTATAGATCAAAAGATGCCATAAGCAGTACAAGCACCAAGATATAAAACCAGCCTAGACATTCATCAACAGATAAACGGATACCTAAACACTCATCAGCAGATAAACGAATACCTAAGACATTGTATAAACGCACAATGGAGTTGTATCCTGTCATGAAGGAGAATCAAATCATGTCATTTGCCTCAGAAAGCAGCTCCACAAAGACAAGTATTTCCACATTCTCTTTCACACATAGAATCTACATAGTGTGTGTGTGTGTGTGTGTGTGTGTGTGTGTGTGTGTGTGTGTGTAAGAGACAGAGACAGAGAGACAGAGACAAAGACAGCAATGAAAATAGAAAGGGCCTTTGAGAGGAAAGATGGAGTCTAAAAGAAAAATAATAATAATTCAGAGTGATGAAGAGAAGAAATAAAATATCATACATTATCTCTCATATGATTTAGCTATGTATGTCTAATATGTGTGTGTATACATATGACATATATATCTATATAAATATATGACATAGAGGTAGAGAGGGTACCATTTGGAGATGGAAAGATACTAATGAGACAAGACAAGAGAGAAAGAGAAGGAGGTGGAGGAGCACATATGAGTACAGGACAATTACATATATCAATGAAAATGTCACCGGAAGCTCATTATCACCTTGCATGCCAAGAAAAAAGAATACTAACAAAAATAATATTAAAAAGATAAATGTAAGCCGGGCGTGGTGGCGCATGCCTTTAATCCCAGCACTTGGGAGGCAGAGGCAGGTGGATTTCTGAGTTCGAGGCCAGCCTGGTCTACAAAGTGAGTTCCAGGACAGCCAAGGCTACATAGAGAAACTCTGTCTCGAAAAACCAAAAAAAAAAAAAAAAAAAAAAAAAAAGATAAATGTAGCATGCCTTTTCTTGTGTATGAAAACAAATTTGTATATAATTATACATTTATGTATATATTTATAATATATGTAATATATTTTATGTATTTATACATAACATATACATTTATTTATATACTAAATATTTGCATATATTATATGGTATACACATATATGTGTATTTTATATGGTATATACATATATAGTATGAAGGCAAAATGGGGTTTATTATAGGGAAGCAAGGACACTAAAGAGAGAGGAAGGGGAAGCAGGATGGGGTAATGGGAGAAAAAAAGACATATTCTCTCTCACAGTCAGAACCTAGGTTTCAGTGTGCATAACATGAATGAGGACTGTTTGGAGCAAGGAAGTAGATCAGGAGAAGGCAGCAAAAGGAAATGGAGGATGTGTAGGGGCCTGAGCAAAGGATAATGATACAGTATGTGAAATGTGATGATGGAGCTGCGAGTTTGTGTGCAAACTAAAAGAGAAAGGAAAAGTTCTAAGTGAATGCTATAAGAATTATTAAATAATAAACAAGCAGCAGACTGGAAAGATATGTAATACAAACATTCATCAGCTATGGTGAGAGAGGCAAAGATGAATTGAGAACACTAACACAAGAAAAGGTGAAACACATTAGCCAATCAAAATGTAGAACAGGTGAACAGCTTATATAAAAAGGAAAACCAGCAATAAACCTACTAACATGTTTAACTTCATGAGTTTAATGATCTGAAAAAAAAATAACAAGCAAATTTTTAAGCTAGTTATTACTTTTTCCCCTTTGCCTTATGCCTGCAGAGGTCAGAAGTGGGCATTCAGATGGTTGTAACCCACCATGTGGGTGCCCAGAATCAAACCTGAGTCCTCTGAAAGAGCAGCCAGTGTTTTTAACCTGAGCCATCTCTTCAGCTCAAATGGATATCAGAACTTGGATAAAAAGAAATATATCAAAATATCACTTCTACTTGTATAAAATTATAAATTACCTTAAAGTCTCTATGGAAAAGAGAATGATTAGTGGTTTGTACATATATCAAATAACATTATGTATCTATTATAACACAAGACAAATCCCACAAGTATTACTTTCTTTTTATTTAGTATTTTTATTTGTTTTTAAAATGAGCAAGTAATAAGACATTTTAGGGTAAGTGCTTCTGAAGATAACAGTGGTTGCTGTGCAAGCATAGAACCCAAGTTTAAATACTCAACATCTATGCACAAAGCCTGGTATGGTTGCTCACACTGGTAACATGAACACTGGAGAGCAGAGATAGGAGAGCAGATCCTTAGGACCTGCTGGCCACCAGCCTAGCTCCAGATACACTGAAAGAACCTGTCTCAAGTTAGGTGGAATGTGATAGAGCAGGACACCCAAGTTCTTCTGCTGGCCTCAGTACACACGTATACACGTGCACACACTACACACAAACACCACATGTATATTCCTGTCTAAATGTACACATAAAGATAAGTTATAGTATGTTACCTTGAAAATACCTAAACTTGTACATTTGGGTTTGTGCACATGCGTGTGTGTGTGTGTGTGTGTGTGTGTGTGTGTGTGTGTGTGTTTTGCTGGATAGACTGGGCTCAGTCACCAAACTACACATGCCTTCAAGTCATCCCTTTATCACATAGATTTCTTTTTTATTAAGAACTAGCAAGTCATGCCAGGCGTGGTGGCACACGCCTTTAAGCCCAGCACTCAGGAGGCAGAGGCAGGCAGATTTCTGAGTTCGAGGCCAGCCTGGTCTACAAAGTGAGTTCCAGGACAGCCAAGGCTACACAAAAAAAAAGAAAAAAAAAAGAAAAAAGAAAAAGAAAGAAAAAAAGAACTAGCAAGTCTAAATTAAACATCAATTTCACATTTAATTTAAAATTTCTCCCCTCTTCCTAGTACAAGCCTAAGCATAGTTTAGGGACCAGCCCTGGGGTGATTGTTTGATCACCCAGCAATCTGGGGTGATTCAGAAGGAGTATTCTTATGTTCATTCATCTTTCTATTCATGTAATCCTGGCTTGTGACTTACAACACAGTCCATTATGCAAAAAGAGATTTTAAAGGAATGCCTGTCAGCTGAGTTTTGGTTGCATCAATAACACCAGCCATTTATAAGTTTTAAAATACCAAGCTACCTGTTTTCATAATACTATCCATTTTGAGGGTGCCCACAGACAGCGCTTTTGCCCAGTTTGGCCAGTGTTCTAAATCTGTGTTGAACTTAGGAGCCAGTGTCATCTGTCTCTTCAAGAATCTATGACAATTCCCCAGCATTTCTCATCTTTTGCACTACGTAGCTAGGTGATAGGGAATGACCACTCAGGGCTGCTGGTTTGATTGCAGACTGTGAGCTGCCCCGAGGCTTCTGGAGTATCTTTCAGAGTCCTGTGAAGATGTCTATGAGATGCTCCATGTACTGATGCACCTACTGGACTATACAGCCTATCAGCTGCACTGGGACCCTTCTGAAGAGGAAGCTCCTCAGGAGCATCATGGCTGTTGGCATGGAAGGTGATGTTTATGGTTCACTCAGAAGGAAGAGGGTTGCCCGCAGTAAGGACGGATGGAGGAAGAGAGGGAAGAGAACAGAAGCAGAACCTGTCTATATGCTCTATATGCAGATCTTGGAATAACTGATCAATTCTCCCACAATTGAGGATAATATCCTGGAAATAAAATAGACCTGGCAGAAAGAGAATATTTGAATAGATGAGGGCAATTAACAAAAGTAGAACTTTCAAGTCTTGTGAAAGGAGAGGGGCGGAGAGCTGTCATTCAGGCTCTGCCTCCCTGCCCATAGCAACATGATCAGCCATGATATAATGTGATCGCAACCTGGTAGATTCTGAGAGAGGAAGGAGGGTAGAATGGTAGGGGGCAGAAGAGAGCCGGGCAACAGTGAGCACTGTGAGAACAGGCTCTTGAGAGGTAGCTTCAGAGAGATAGCCTGGTTAATGCAGGTGGGGGGTGAGGAACTAAGGCTGTTTAAACCTTAGGGGTTGGGGGTAGGGGCTTTCAAGGTGAGTTATGTCATGGGATGGGGTCAGGGTGCTGGGATGACCCATTAGCATAAGAAGGAATTCCAAATGCTGCAGGACACACCTTACAAGGGGAGAGGAAATTTAACCTGGCTACCTGGCTATGTGATCTCCTTTGGTGGGCAAAGGTGAGGATACACGGCTATGTGCGCTGGGACACACAGGCCTGGGGCAGGCAGAGAGTGATCCTACTCCTGATGATGCCATCCTGAGATTCCTGGAGTCGGACATGCCTCAACCTTATTCTTGCTCCAGGCTGGCTCCCCTGGTCCACAGAGAGCATCCAACAGGATAAAAGAGGTAAAGAAGAATCTGAGGTTTTGAAGGAAATAATCCCACTTGTTTTTACCTTATACAGACAAACAGTGTCTAAGGAGACTAAAGACAGAGGGAAGAAGGAATGGCTTTGGAAGAGTCTAATTATTTGTCTGGGAAGAAAAGAGAGCGGAGAGGTCAGGCGCTGGGCAGGAGGGTTGTGCCAAAGGCCGCTGGGAGACAGCAGGAACTCCACACACAGCTCAGCTACTCTGAGGCTCACCTCATCCTGTCTTCACCACTGAAAGATAATGCCATGCTAGGAAGTCGTATTAAAGACTCACGCAAACTTGAGCCAAAAAAAAAAAATGGCCAAGTGGTATCCACCTTTCTTCATCTGTCCATCCCAGATGAGGATAACTACCTCATTCATAAAAAACTGGGGAACTATATGGAAGCTACATGTGTTTGGTGTATGATCGTTACTTTTAAACAACATTTCGTCTGTCCTGAGAGGAGAGATAACAATCTGTCCCTTGATCAAGCAGTTAGTGTCGTTTCCTGTCTGATATTAACACTGTGGACATCTTGTCATTGTGGTTCTATTGGTCACACTTTGTTGAGAGTTTTGGACTCCAGATGATGTGGCTTCCCATCTTACCATCCACTCACCTTCTCTGATGGGTCTCCTCTTTTGGGGTCAATCAAAAGTTCATTCTTCTGTAGGATTCAGAACTTATCTCCAAGGCAGAGTGGTGGGGAGTATGCTCTTATACATACAGAAAAAAAGAAAAGTGTGTACGTGTGTGTGTGTGTGTGTGTGTGTGTGTGTGTGTGTGTGTGTCGGTATCTGTGTCTGTGTCTGTGTCTGTGTCTGTGTCTGTGTCTGTGTCTGTGTCTGTGTCTTTAGTTGGGGGAAAAGAGGCAACATAAGAATGATTGAGGATACCAAGTTGCCAGAATATCCCCCAAGCATGTCTACCTCATGTATCTAGAATATTCTCCTTTCTCAACTTTCAGGTGAAGACACTGAATCAAAGACATACTACAGAAACCTTCACTTTTAAATGTCATTTTATGGCATTAAACCTTAATGAGAAAAGCAAGCTTATTAAGTTCCCTTTTTTTTTCTCTCTCTATTTTTTTTTCTAAAGAGATCCAAGATTCAAAGCCAGGACAACAAAGGAGCCCTCGTTCCTCTTTATGGGGTAATATGTTTGTTTTGTTCACTCTAAATTGGGCTTTAATTAGGCCTCAGAAGGAGGGAATTCATTAAAATCCTGAGCTGGCATGCTAGCGTGTTACCATCTGAAAGGCCAGTAGTGTTGCTCGTGATATAGCTCAAAAGAGAAAAAACAAACTCTCAAATAAGACTGTGGTCCTGCTCTCTGCCAATTTATAATCTTTGCCTCAGATGGTTAAAAGTAGAAAGATGAAGACATTGATTCCTGAGGAGCAGACTTCACTCACCGAAAACATGCCTATGCATGTACTGAGTATGTGTCTTTCTAATAATTTGATAAAGATATAAACATAGAAACCCACAAATACATAAGCATGTTATGAAATTAATAACATATTTAATGCATAGATTTGCAGTTTGCTCTTTTCCACCCAATCTTTTTTTTTTTTTTTGGTTTTTCAAGACAGGGTTTCTCTGTGTAGCCCTGGCTGTCCTGGAACTCACTTTGTAGACCAGGCTGGCCTCGAACTCAGAAATCCGCCTACCTCTGCCTCCCCAGTGCTGGGATTAAAGGCATGCGCCACCACGTCCAGCTTTTTCCACCCAATCTTATAGTTACCATTGCTTTTCGCCACTGAATATATTCCATGAAAAGCCCGTTTTCTAGGTCTAAATAATGTCCTATCCTAGGCTAGTCACAAATCATCATTGACTTCGGAGTTCCTTTTCACTGTCTGCAGAGATGATACCCATTTTTACCATTTTGTGAGAAGGAGCTACTGCTCAGAGACAATTTTGACAGCAGGTATCTCTTTAAGCTTTTAGCAGTGGGGTTTTTAGAGTGACATTCATTTTGAAGCCCTTAGAGCTCTTATTATGAAATGTTCCCCACAGCCACAGAGCTTGTCACTGTGACTTCCAGCAAGGTCAGAGCTGGGTGGAAGGGAGTTTGGACAACTGAGGACATTCAGAAGAGATGTTTGTCCTCACACTGCATCCCCCTCTAGTCCCCTCACCTTCTACCCACAACACAGAGAAAGGTAGAGGTTGTTGTCTTCTCTACTCAAGAAGTGGCTCTACCTGGACACTCAGAGGACTTTCTATGTATACTCTGGAGGTGCGGATCCAGTTATATGGACTCTGGCTCATGTTTCATGCTGTTAAGAATGAAGAACAGAGGGGCTGGAGAGATGGCTCAGTGGTTAAGAGCAGTGACTGCTCTTCCAGAGGTCCTGAGTTCAATTCCCAGCAACCACATGGTGGCTCACAACCATCTGTAATGGAATCTGATGCCCTCTTCTGGTGTGTCTGAAGACAGCTACAGTGTACTCATATAATAATGAATAAATAAAACTTGGAAAAAAAAAGAATGAAGAATAGAAAGTGGGAGCCCTTCGCTGCGATTAAAAAGAAACTGTCTCACCAACAGCGGATCTCTGAATGCGGTTTCTCCTGAGGCCAAGTGAGGACTCTCTGATTGATTAAGTGGACCATCTAGCAGTACAAGAAGATTTGACAAGAAGATGCTGGAACTGGGTGACATGACTCTCAGGCACCAAGGGAAGAGCTTGGCTAACTTTAAAGAGTTCGTCTTATCCTCAGAATTAGGAGCTTCTCAAAGAACCCCAAGGAGTCCCCTTAAGCATCTGAACCAGAGTGATGATAACAGTTACCAGTGCAGTAAGATGTTCCAGGCCCACCTTCCTCTCTGCCGTGTGCCCTGACTCATTTGGGCTCTAAAGAGCAGAGGAACAGCAACCCCAGCCATAGCAGATGATGCTCTCTTCAGTTGAGTCAAGGTTCGGACTTCAGAGAAAGCCGAGAATGTTTAGATATCTCATGTGACCCAAAGACCTTTTAATACTCTGAGAGAAGTCTGAAGCATCTTAGGGCTCACCTCAGAGTCGGTCCAACAAGGCAGGGAAGAGTGTCCGCAAATAAATGAAGATACAGAGAGTAAGAACAGGATAAGTTGGTTTCTGCTCTCTTCAAATACTGATGTTCAGTATTCCAGTTAAGATTTCCTCAAATGATAATGTCTGTAAAATAATAAATAAGCCACGAAGAGAGTTAAGTCTATTGGACTACTGGAATTCAACTAATTAATCAAAGAGAATACGTAGAGCAGCAGATATTAAATCAGTCAGCCTAGGGATGGCTCCTGAAAGCTATCAACTTGCTTTCTTGTCTGTTATAATCACACCATCGACGTCAGCTGGAAACGTCACTGTAGGCTGTGGACTTATTCAGTGGTGGAGTGCTTGCTTGCTTGCTTGCTTGTTTGCCAACTGTGCAGGAGTCCCTCCCTGAATTCCATCCCTAACCCCACAAACACAGACAAAGCAAATAGCCTTTGTTAAGAAAAGAGCTTAAGTAAACCAGGGATTATTGAGTGAGAAACTATAACGCAAATGACAGGCATTAATTATCAGGTCATAAAACTCACGGACGCAAAAGAATATAATTTTGCAAACTTCCTGTAGCGCAACTTAATAACTATCTGGAGTCTTTAGTCTTCCTGATATAGGAAAAAAAATGTCTACTCAATGCAGAAAAAAAATCAGTCACCTAGTTGATTTTTTTTTTCTTCCAGGTACTTCGGGCTAAGGCTTTCTCTTCTGCATCGCCAAAGGAAGATCTTACTTGGTAGTGTTTTGTTAAGAGAGGGTGCCTTGCTTACAGCTCACTTCTTAGAGTGGATCCAGTCTCCTAGGATGTCATTTATACTGCATGAACTGCCAATGTCACCTTAGATTTTTCTAAACCTGCTAGCTCGCCCTCTGCTCCGACTGGCTTTCTAACAGCAAGCACAGGACCATGATAATTGTTCCTTAGGCCCCATTCATTCACATTCCCTCTAAGAGTCATGCAGAACTTTGGGATGTGGCTCCTTGCCTCTTGGCTATCTAGGGAGGATTCTGGTGTCACGCCACACCCTCTCTGTATTTTGCAGTGCAGACTCTCACCAGAGCTTGGGATGAGGATTGGGGAAGTCAGGTCTGGTCCTGCCTCCCAGCTCCATGCTCCCAGAAATAAGACTCAGACTCAAAATACATTTTAAAATACCATGACCATATAGCTAGGCTCTTCTCTGACTAAATCATAACTTAAAATAAGCCATTTATTTTCATCTGCATTCTGCCGTGTGTCTGGTTACCTGTGCTCAAGTACCATGTGTCCATCTCATCTCATATCCCCTGTGTGAATCTCCTGTGCCTGGTACCATCACAGAAGCCTTTCTGCCTCCCGGATGTTCCACCTCCTGTTTCCCGACTAAGCCATAGGCCATCAGATTTTTACTGACAGGTGCCACATCCATATAGACGCAAGACATTCTCTCTACAGAGAACTTGAAGACACTGCTACACTTTCAGGCTTTACCCGGAGAGCAAGGTGGGCACCTCTGTTTTCAGACTCCTTGTCTCTCCGGGCTCTCTTCTGCTATCATCTTGTAATGCCTTATTGAGGTGAGGACACAGGGCCAGGACCACCTCTAGCATTCAATGACTGCTAAATTACCCTGTCTTACGCACACACACACACACCTGCGGAGAAAACTCTACATCTGGGTTCCTTAGACATTTAACCTTTAAAAGTGGAAACATGCTGGCAAGCAACAGCATCATCTATTGTGTCCCCTACAGAAACCAGAGTTCTAGATGAATGCTCTGAGTCTAAACTGTCCATTTGGAAGGAGGAAAATAAGAGGAGGAGGAAGAAACACTTGCTCTTTTTAAGCCACGCCCCCTTGCAACGAATGCTTCCTGAGGTCTCTTTAAAATCATGACGTTCATACACAGGGCATAAATAGGGTGAAAGAAGCAGGCAAGTTCTCATCCTTCTCACTGCTTGTCTGTACTGGGAACATGTCAGATTTCCCTTTATCTGCCAGAAGTCACCACATGTGTGTCCATTTCCCTTCTCAGAACGTGTAAGAAGGAAGCCAGAAGTTCTAAGTTTCCTGAGCCTATAGCCAGGGAAAGAGACTATCTACCAGAGACACACAACTCTATCAGCTGTCAAAATGACCATAGGGAAGAAATGAAGTGATGATGGTCACCTAAAAGATGTTTCCTCCAGATTTTTGCCCTCCTACACCAGAAGTATCTCCAGAAATGAAGAGTAGACGAAAGGGCAGTCAAACCCAAAAGGAATTGTCTATTTGAATCATATTTTAATTTTATGAATCTGGTGGTAAGAAATAAACCATGGAGTAATTCTTTTCCATGACTCCTAGGTATTGGACAATGAACATATTTTAGCTTTATAACAAACACAGATTAATATGTCTCCAGCTTGAAACAACTTTGGAATTGTCTAGAAAGTTAACTGGGGAGTACAAGGTCCTACCTCCATTCATCAATCATTTTGAATTATGCAGTTAAACTCCACCCCCTCATGGGCCTCCACAAGGTGAGGACCACTTTAAGATATAACTTAAAGGTCTCACAGGACAATATAAGTAGAGGGATATAGTCTCTGACCAATCTTACAATGGAATTCATCTCTGCCCCCATTTGAAGAAACAACCAGTAGGGAAGAAATTAGACTTGTCTGGCTCCAGGAGGCAGAATCAGGTAGGTTTAAGTTCAAGGCAGAAGGCATGCCAGACAAGAGTTATCCCTAAGAGCAGCATTTCTTGCCTGGATGTTTCTCTCTAAAAATGACAAACTTACTCTCACTTCTCCCAAGTCTCATTAGCCTGGAAAGCAGGAGAGAGTGAGGTAAGACATGGCCCCGGCTACCATTCAGGTACAGGTAATAATTGCAGAAGTTTGATATTCTATCTCCAGTGGAAGTACTGGCTTTTAAGCCCTCCTGCTCCTCCCCCTCCCTGACAGATCCTGGAAAATCTGAGAGTCCTGTACTAAGTGGTTTCTTGCTGCTGGGCTATGATTCCATCCTGTTGGGACCTCAGTCCACCCTGTGATGGCCACCACCATCAGAACCTTTTCTTTGTCTTGCTGCTACCTTCCTAACTTCCTAGCTACCCCTTGGTTAATCTTCACATTGTCAACAAGAAGGGGGACACATTTCTCCCTAATGATGTTACTACATTTTGGCAAGTAGCCACAAGAGTCACCCAGCTGTTGTTATGTTCATCTGGACACACAGCATGTACCCAAAACGCACTCAGCTATTAGATGCCAGGTGCTAGGCTTTCATCTGGGACATGGGCGAGAGCAAGACACTGATAGTTAACAGTAGACATTGTGGAGTGCATTATTATTATTGGTATTATCACCCTTTTCTGATGAGCATCATTCAAGCAAGCTGTTCAAGTACAGGAAACCATGGGGTGGTACTTCCAGGGCTGGCAGTCATACCTATTTTTCAACCTTAGCATCTCCGGGCCTTCTCACCTCTCTGCACTGAAGTGAAATTCTTGCTCATGGAGGCACTTCCCTTTTTTTCTACACCTTTCTCAAAGAATTTTTTATCACTATGTCACAGAAGCCAGTAGTACTTCATCCACACCTTTCTGCTTCCCCAAGAGGGCTAGACTTCAATAGGTAATTGAAAATAGAATTGTATATGCTCCGGTAGGTCATGTTGATTACATGTGAGATGATAAGGAAGGAAGAATATCTAAATCCAACATCTGAATATTCATAGTATTTAAAACAATGCAGTCAAGGAATTGTTAGAATAACAAACGCAGTATTTTATATGCTTTACGCACTCGCTTCTCGGGCTGAATAGTGAAGAATCCATTAACAATTTTATAAAGCAATGATAAGCTCACCTTGTTGCTGATCCTGCAAAATCTATTCATTATTTAGTGATCTCTGAAAGTAGGAGAACTTAACCAGCATGGTCCTAAACTCTAGGGAACCCCCTCCCCCCTTAAGGAGGGCAGAGATCTAACTCAGTTCCTCACCCTTTTTCTTCAGGATAGATTTTTCCCCAGCTCCCTTGAGACAAGATCATGTCATTTAGACACGGCTGGGCTAGAGTTTGCAACCCTCCTGCCTCAAACTCTCAAGTACTAGGATTAAAAGTTTATGTCATCATTCCAAACTCTAGAGGATAGATTTTTATTCTGCCCTAAAATCCTGCATGTAAGACACAACCAAAGTTCCTTTTTGTCTTAAGGAATGCTATAGTTGGTATATGAGGCTGTACTTTACTCCTAGCCAAGGTTGTAACTTCGATTCATTGTACATTCTGGTCATCGTTCTCTGGATAAGGAGGATGGAATCCTCAGCTTAAATGTGAAAACAGGGACTAGTTATTTTTTAGTTGCTTCAAACGGAGCACATCATGATCCTTCCACGACAAAATGAGACCTTCATCAACAAATATTTCTGATTTGAATCTAAAAGTAAGGATCATTCTTCCTGTTTATTCCTTTTAGATTTTGTAAGGTATAGCTATTATAGTGAGGTGGGCACATTGGCAGAACTAGGGTGGGGGGTCAGAATGGTGTTTCAGTGTAGATGGGTGTGGTGGTTTGAATATGTTTGGCCCAGGGAGTGACACTATTAGGAAGGACATGTGGCCTTGTTGGAGTAGGTGTGGCCTTGTTGGAGGAAGTATGTCACTGTGGGGGTGGCCTTTGAGACCCTCCTTCCAGCTGCTAGTGAGCCAGTCTTCTTCTGTTTGCCTTCAGAACAAGATTCAGAACGCTCAGTGATTCCTGCATCATGCCTGCCTGAACTCTGCTAATCTCGTGCCTTGATGATAATAAACTGAACCTCTAAACCTGTAAGTCAGCCCCAATTAAATGTTGTCCTTTATAAGCGTTGCCTTGTTCGTGATGTCATTTTACAGCAATGGAAACCCTAACTAAGACAACAAGATAGAGCCTAAATAGCCATAAACCTTTGTCATAGTGTAATCTTGTGTACTGTCACTCACCTACTCCCAAGAGCGAGTATGTATGTACTCATGAGGTCAGTAAAACTGACTAAACAGAGACATACATATCTGTGTGATCCAGGCTTTCAGATGGGCATAAACTATGACAAAACCTCCTGGTAGAATCACTGGAGTGTTAACTTCACACGTTCTTGAATTCCCAGGTGTAAAATAGATGGTCCAAACTATCTGTAGTGATTTCATTGACACAGGGAAGAATGTTCCATATGAGGGAAGCAATAAGTGAAATGAACCCAAGTGTTCTGAGAGGGTGAACACAGAGTCGGTGCACAAGTACAATATGGAAAATGTTCCTGAACAAAGCAAATGAAAATCAAAGCCATGCATCATGATGGAAGATGGTTGTTTAGAGAGTATAGAAAAATGGGCATCAGAAAGGCCAAATTTGGCCTATGCCCTCAGTACCTCCCAAGGGATACTCTCTAGAGCCCTCACACAATATCTTTCACCAAAGCACACAGCACGTGGCTAGGAATGTCTCTAGGATGCTCCTACCAACTCAGCTTGAAGATTAGAACATTGACTCACTTACTAACTAGCTACTATCTTAAGTGGTTAAATTTCATGATTTTGTTTCTTCATCTGAAAACCTAGACAGTAATAATACTTTGTTTGTTTGTTTGGCCACGTTGACCTGAACACATTGTGCACAGACTACATTCCTCAGTCTTCTCTGGGAAATTTAGGAATGACCATGAGATTGATTTGTGTGCAAAGAAGCATGAGCAGAAATAATACATGACTCTTGCAAGGCTAGCACATCGAGTCTTCCTCTACATAATCTTCCATCTTCTTTATTGGATGTAACAGAGCCTCCAATATCCTGAGAGTTTGAATGATCATATGGTGCAAAATCCATTCCATCACCAACTCAGTACCGCCTCTCATTTAGGAAGGAATATAACACAGCATTTAATCAACTTACCTAAAGTTTCATTTTTGCTGTTGCAAGACTTGAAAGACATGCATCCATGTAAAATATGTAGAACAGTTCCAAGTCCTTACATTTTGTCCCAATTGTTCATATTCTGGACTAGACCAGTGTTATTTGAACCTAGTGTATATGTGAGAAAGATGAAATTAATAAATCCAACTTAGCTATTACTGCTTTCTTTGACTTTAAAAATACTATATTAGGCATCAGGCAGTACATAAGGTATGGGTGACTAGAACATATGCTAATATGAGTGAGGAGGTCATCAGACTCTCTATGTCCTTAAATGACACTGCAAAAGTAGAGTGGCTGAAGAGCCAAACAGAGGGGGAGGCTGGCAAGTCAGAGCAGCCCAGCCATGTACACTCATCTTATCTTGATACAGTTTGGGATTGGGAGGTAAGAGGGAGAGAGAGGCTGGGTCAACCCACATCTAAACTATAATCTCAGGTTGGATATACTTCTTTTCTCTCTGAACCACTTATATAGTGTTTGGACTTCCATATTTCATTTCTTGACATTCTGCCATATCTATTTAGCGACATCAAATGCAGTAGGACAGGCCATAAACTATTGCATTTTTTTCTCATCACACAGGTTACTAACTTTTCTTTTACTTGATTTCTTACCCTCTGTAGCTGAAAAAAACCCATATTCTAGAATAAAAACTAAACCATTTATAGATGATAAAATCCCCATTAGAAATAAATATAGTCTCATGATTAATTACCCATCCAGTTCTTCTATATTACATTATGCTAGTTACATCTATATGTCCCACCCAAAATTATTCTGTATGGCGTTTGCAACTATCTGAAATTATATTACTGTTTATGAATGTAGATGTGTACATGTCTCTGTGTGTAGAGGGGTGTGTGTGTGTGTGTGTGTGAGAGAGAGAGAGAGAGAGAGAGAGAGAGAGAGAGAGAGAGAGAATGGAATCCAGGTGAACCTTAGGTGTCATTCCACAGATACCATATACGTTTGTTTGTTTGTTTGTTTGTTTGTTTGTTTGATTGAGTCTTTCCCCAGCTAGGCGAGGCTGGCTAACCAGCGAGCCTGAGGGAACACTCTGCCTCTATCTCAGCAGCACTAGGACTACAGGTAGGCCCACATACCCCATGTCCACTAGGGCTTCAAGGACCAAACCGAGGCTCTTGTACTCACAAGGTGAGCACTCTAGCGACTGGGCTATCTCCCCAATCTTGATTTTATTATTTGTGTTCCTGTTGGATGATCGTGTTCACTGATGAAGGATCTATGGGATCTGGGTCTTCTCTGGCTTCCCACTGTACCTCAGCAGCTGGGGCAGTGCTAGTCAACAGGCAAAAGTTTAAGAAACACTTTTTTCAAGATGTGCCAGAAATTTTATGAATGAGTAGATGATTTCCATACATAGGTTTTCCTGAACTTTTTCGGATTTTTCTGAGACTAATTAAAGAATTTCTAAGCCAACAAAGCTAACTGGTAGGTTTTTAGCCAAGTCTGGTGCCAAAGTTCAATGTCTGGGTAGCCAGATAGACAGCTGTATTCTGTAAGCAATATGACTGCATGACCATAAGAAATATTGGAGAATAACCATAAAATTGCAAATCAAATTCTGGACCTGTCTGTGGAGATGGATTTAGCTTATTGCTACACATTGCAATTCATAAGACTCATTGCTGGTGTCATTGAAAAAACCCACAGAGGTCTTAGGATTGCCTAACACAGGAGAAAATGCCGAGGTGAAATATTATCTGCTAAGAAATAAGTCTTCTCAAATTCACCTCACGTCTTAGGGGCTTGGGTTATTAAATGAGGCTTGTCAAATTCACCTCATGCTAGGTCAAGGTTATTAACTGATGGAGCCCAGGACTGATCTATAGTAAAGGGTTTTCACACAAACATGAAAGCAAAAGGCGATTAAACTGACAGAATTGAAGAGGCATCGTGCGCGTTAGCACAGGGGTCTTTGGTGGTAGACTTCAGTGGACTATTTGAATGCCTGGAATACACGCTGATCAAATCTGGACCACAGGACAGGAACTTAAACAAACACACTGGTGACATAATCATGCCCCATAAATATCTTTTTGAGCTGTAACAATGGACCGAATATAGCAAGACAGAATCTATCTATCTATCTATCTATCTATCTATCTATCTATCTATCTATCTATCTATCTATCTTTCTATCTATCTATCTATCTATCTAAACAAACTTGGGCACAAACTTGGGTTCTACAGATCAGCCACACCTGTCATCCATCAAGATTCTTCTAAATAATCAAACCAAGCCACATAAACAATGATACGGAAAGTTTAGTCCCTGACACCTTTCTCAGCCTAAACCTTGAGCCTTTAGTGGACAAGGGTGCCAGATAACTTGTGCTTGGCACACTGCGGTATCTCAGTGCCTGCCTAAATAGGATTGGTTGTCTCTGGCTCTGATAGGCAACCCTCTGACAGTATCCCTCTTGCCCTCATTTTGACTTCTCTTGGTTTTTACACCGTCATCTCCGAGCCTAGACTCTGGGAGCCACCGCCACAGATAGCTCCAGGACATAAGATTGGAAGCCCTAATCAATATTTTCAAACAAGAAAATGCACGTCCTTACTTTGCTCAAAGTAAACTGAAATGGGATCTAAGCATAAAACTACCCCAGTGCTGCCTGGACTGTGCTCAGATCCAAGCCATCTTGTAATGGTTTAGCAGGGAAAGACTTTCCAAAGGCCCTGATACTAAAGGCTTTCTTGTCAGTGGGGCACCATTGGGGATGGTGAATTTTTAGGAAGCAGGCCTTAATTATTTTCCTGCCTCCACCAGCAGCTGTTGACTCTGGTGGCTGTCTCTATCTACTCTCTGGGGGCCAGACCACATCTCGAGCTAGGACTTACTTCTGTGCAAGTAACTACAAGTGTGTCCCCAAGAAATGAAGGTGAGAGAACATAAGACTGTCTATGAATTTTTTTCCTTCTGATTACCAGGGAAATAGAAGAAAGGAACCCTCTTATTTTTTAAAACATATTTACATTATTATATATACATAATTATGAATTACATATACACAAATATATATTACATAAAATATACTATATATCATTACCAAAAGCATGTTCAATACATAAAACTTGGAGAAGACAGATAAGTTCAAAACCATATCTACTTTCATTCTTTTCACATATACATATGTCTTTATAAAATACATATTGACTCATGATTGTGATCATAACTATCTCCCTCCAAAGGCCCTTATGCTAAAGGCTAGTTTGGTAAAGTGAGGAAATATTTGGAGAGAGTAGAACCTTTGACAGGGTCTGGTGAGAGAAAGGTAGGTAGCTGGGATATGTCCTTGGAGGGAGAATAGGGGCTTCCGGCCCCACACCGTCCTCTCCCCCCCACTTCCACCATACACGTGCTTCCGGATCACTACAAGATAGGCAATTTCCTCTGCTGTGCCCTCCTAGCCATGACAGCCTCTGTCGGCCTAGAGACAACAGAATCACATCACCAGGCACTCAAATCTCTGAAGCCACAAAGCAGCATAAAACATCCCTTTTTTTTTTGAGACCAAGTCTCATTCTGTAACCCAGGCTGTCCTGAAACCATGATGGTTCTCCTGCCTCATGATTTTTGTGACAGGCGTGCATTGTCATAGCCAGCTTTTCTCTTTCGTAAGTTGTTTGTCTCAGATGCTGTGTCCCAGTGAGGGAAAATGAAGGGCTCTGCTGTCACCTTTTGTGCTTTATATTAAGATGTTTTAACCATGAAATAAGTATTCTTCTTCAAGACCATTCAAGGATGTTGAGAAGAATGTTTTTAATAATTGGAACTTATTATAAAGAACTACTACTTTTAAAAGATCACACAGCAAAATTAGCCAGATCCAATGTCTACTCATCTCGGTGAGTTTCAGTGCACTTAGACTTGTACTTTGCCAAGGCATGTAGTCTGGAGAATAGGGTTTCAATATCTACAAGTTTTCTTTAATTGTGACTTAATTTTTTTTTTTTTTTTTTTTTTTTTTTTTTTTTGCTTTTTCGAGACAGGGTTTCTCTGTATAGCCCTGGCTGTCCTGGAACTTACTTTGTAGACCAGGCTGGCCTCAAACTCAGAAATCCACCTGTCTCTGCCTCCCGAGTTCTGGCATTAAAGGCATGCGCCACCACGCCCAGTGTGACTTAATTTTCTAAGCACTGATTGTATCAGAATTCAGAATATCATCAGTACAGGACAGGTCCAAATGCCTCCTTCCCTCTACTCCATTTGGAATCTCTTCACAGTCTCTCCAGGGAGTTTTGGGGAGGTGCCTAAGGTTGACAAATGTCATAGTTAGTGGTTTACTGCTGTGAACAGACACAATGACCAAGGCAAGTCTTATAAAGGACGACATTTAATTAGGGCTGGCTTACAGGTTCAGAGGTTCAGCCCATTATCATCAAGGTGGGAGCATGGTAGCAAGCAGAGCTGAGAGTTCTACATCTTGATCTGAAGGCTGCTAGAATACAGTCTTCCAGGCAGCAAGGATGAGGGACTTAAAACCCAGGCACATAGTGACTCATCTACTCCAACAAGGCCATACCTACTCAAACAAGGCCACACCTCCAAATAGTGCCACTCCCTGGGTCAAGCGTATTCAAACCACCACAACAATGCTTCATCTCTGAGGCATTCTTTGCGTGATGTCACATGACTAACGCGCAGCAAGGTCAAAATGATAATAACTATCACCTTCAGTCTGACTGATCTAGAAGGATGATCATTCCTATGATCTCAGGTTATTTTCCACGCAAATCTGAAGAAGAAGGTAGAGGAATGAGTGCTATGCATATAGCACTTTCCCAGGTACATTGTGGCCCCTTGCCTCAGTGTCAGCTTCTTCACCTTGGGAGGGAGAGGAAGAAATGAGATGTTCTATTATTTGGATGTCTTCCCCTATCTCTATTTGTTACTGCTTCTTCTCCTTAGACAGCAAACCCAAACCTTCCAGAGCTACTGTTCAATTGCTGTGAAGAGAACCCATAACTAAGGCAACTTGTGGAAGAAAGCATTTCGTTGGGAGCTTGCTTTACAGCTTTAGGCAGTAACTCCGCTATTGTCATGGTGCGGAGCTTGACAGCAGGCAAGCATGTTGCTGGAGAAAGAGCTGAGAGCTGTGATACTGATCCACAGGCAACAGACTGAGAGTGAAGCTGGCAAGGGCTTTTTAAACCTCAAAGCCCCACCTCCAGGGACACATCTCCTCCAACTAGGCCACACCTCCTAATCCTTCCCAAACAGTTCAATTCCCTGGTGACTAAGCATTTAAATATATATATAAGCCTAGGGGACATTTCCATTCAAATCCTGTTGCTACCTGTCTTAGTCAGGGTTTCTATTCCTGCACAAACATCATGACCAAGAAGCAAGTTGGGGAGGAAAGGGTTTATTCTGCTTACAGTTCCATACTGCTGTTTATCACCAAGGAAGTCAGGACTGGAACTCAAGCAGGTCAGGAAGCAGGAGCTGATGCAGAGGCCATGGAGGGGTGTTACTTACTGGCTTGCTTCCCTTGGCTTGCTTAGCTTGCTTTCTTATGGAACCCAAGACTACCAGCCCAGAGATGGTACCAACCACAAGGGGCCCTCCCCATTTGATCACTAATTGAGAAAATGCCTTACAGCTGGATCTCATGTAGACATTTCCCCAACTGAAGCTCCTTTCTCTGTCATAACTCCAGCCTGTGTCAAGTTGACACAAAACTAGCTGGTACACTACCCATGGGGGCTATGGTGATATATATATATATATATATATATATATATATATATATATATATATATATATGAATGACACAGAGGTAGAAGGCGCACCGTTTGAAGATGGAAAGGTACTAATGAGAGGAGTGAGAGGAGACAGGCAAGAAAGAGAAGGAGTGGAGATGTAGGTATGAGCACAGTACAATTACATATATCAGTGAAGATGCCACCAGAAGCTCATTATTACCTTGTAAGCTAAGAAAAAAAGAATACTGACAGTCAGAACATTGAAAAGATAATACAGCATGCCTCTTCTCATGCATGGAAACAAATTTATATAGAGATTTATATTAAATATTTGCATATATATTTATATTTGGTTTTCAAAGTGTAGGGATGCCTGATAAGTTCACCTCAACTTCTATCTAGAAAGAGTGGAATTTAGTTCGAAATAGCTGTCTGGAATGTTCATTTGAAGACTCTACCTAAGTATTCTCATTCCTCCTTCAGAGCTACTGAGGACCTCCCTAGCCCCACCTCCAGAAGTGCCTTCTACCTGACCTCAGGTAGCAGCTCAGAGCCACCCATGGTGGAAGCCCAGTGGATGCCTCTTCACAAGTGTCTACGGCACGGCCTCTACTCTCAATCTCATTGCTCATTCTGTATCCCAGTAATAACCATGCAGCTCTTGCTACCATGCAGCTCTTGCTCCCCCGCTGGACTGTGAGTTACTTTATATCACAGTGTCTGATTCCTCTGTTTCCCCCTTATAGCACTTGGAAATGAGTCCCTATCTGAAAAGCTACATGAATTCATAGTTCCAGAGAGGAACCACTTATTTATATGTCTTCTATCTAGGGCACTTCAAAAGCAATCTATCCATTTTACTACCTTCTAGCTTTTGGGCTTCCTGGTGCTCCAGAGCAAATGCAAGATTCTTAGCCAGCACACACCCTTGTTCTTCATGCTACACTTACACCACCTTTACCTGCAGGCAAGGAGTGGTTCTAAGCCTCACCCATAAACAATGGATCCTTCCAGCTCTTTCTCTCCCTGCTCAGTTAACCCATCACGTGGATCCCTTTTCTTCAAGGGACACTAGAGCTTCTTTAAATGGCCACCATTGCAGTGAGGTGCATGGGCACAGCAGGAAATGAAGTGGCCACAGGTATAACACCCAGACTTGGTCTTAGCTTTCTGGGTGTGATATCCTCAAAAACCATTTCTCTCTTTCAGAAATCTTGTCTACAATGATAATATTTGGGCTTCCCAAGCTATTTCCAGCTTTAAGCCATCATTTACTGAAATCTTGTATGAAAATGAAGACCAATAAAGTAAATGAACACCTGCTGCTCTGGCTGAAGCTCAGGATGATGTAAACCATGCCGTCTTCCTGTTTCCTCACCTGCAGCTGCGTCCAGAGCCCATGGGAACCTCTGGGACAACGTTGAAGGCCATTGAATGGAGAGCCTCTATGCAGTTCTAACCAGAGTTCCTGATTTCCCAAAGTCGACACATCAGTGATGCCCCAACAAGCAGCTGTGCCAAGGGAAGCAAAGCATCCTGGGAAAGACCAGAAGTCTACCTAGGGACACGACACGGTTGTCTTTGTACACAGGAGATCTGCCACACCCAGACATCCTCCAGGCTTTTGGATTGAGTTGCTGCTTAAGGGCAGGGACTGGGTTTTGTTAATCTCTGCATTCTCACTTCTCAGCACAGTGGCTAGATCAAAGTTATCCTCTCTCTTTTGTAGTTGGTGCCGCTCAGGAGGTATGCGCTGCTCTCCATCCACTTCTGACGAAGCATTAAATTGCACCTGGCTCTGCACCTAAACTAGTGGTGCATGTGTGCACATCATCACTGTGCTGTCGGGGCAGCCAGACAGAACAGTACCCCTTCTCTTCATCACAGGCGGCCGACGTGGTGATGGAGTCATGGTAAGTACTCAGTGGTCCATGGAGAACACTCAGTGGTCCATGGAGAGCACTCAGTGACTATGAGTGAATGACTGAGGATGTTCAGGTTCTGGGTGCTGCTGTCTTGGCCAGAGAAATATGAAGCATAAATCATGGTAAGTCTTTCCCATGACTTACCAGACAGTCTCCTCCTTTGCCATCTACAGCAGCTGGACTTTGCCGAAACCCAGCCCACCCAGGACTTTGTTCTTCACTGAATTTGCTCTGTCCCTTCTTTCAAGTACAAGGAGTCCTTTGAGCGTTCATTTCTTCTCTTCTATCACAGATTCAAGCTATCATCATTTCCTCCTTCTTCCTCGTTACAAATGACACGAGTCAGGAGAGTCAGCTCAGCGGTTAAGAGTCGCTGCTCTTGCAGAGGAGCAGGCTTTGACACTCAGTACCGATATCTGTGGCTCATAACCATCTGTCACTCCAGTCCCAGGGGATTTAACTCCCTCATACGTCCTCCATAGACATCAGGCATGATCGTGATGGACATTCACACAAGCAAAACATCCTCACTTATAAAGTAAATGTTTAAATGAAGATAACGAGACATATAATATCACATAGGCTAGCATGCTACACTGTAACATCATGCCATGGCAACACAACAGCAACATAAGCTGCCCAGTCCTGGGCTCTCCTCTTTTCCAGAAGGGCGGCTCACCTGGTGATAAGGATCTCATCAGAGGAATTGGTTTCTCAGCAGGCCTGAGAGCTGCGCAAAGGGTTTCCATGGTGATTCCGGATGGAGAGCCCATTCCAATCCCCTTCCAAGAGGACTTATACACTAGAAGAGGGGACAGTCGGAGTCAGGAAGGGAACTACCAGAAGGGGGCAAGAAAGCTATGAGAGGGTGGAGTACAGCAAAGGACAACAATACACGCGCATGGAGATGTCATCCTGACACCTATTAAGTAACCGCATTCACTCAAAGCACAGGCGGAGGAGCAGAGCAGCAGGAGGTGCAGGTCATGCAATGCAGAGTTAAACATCAACATCTGGACCGACCGTGGGGCTCCCTGCTTTGGATTAGCTATGCATTTTTTTTTCATTGGCAAGATGGAAGGAGACCCCTAAGGATTGGAGCAAAGCCCTGATGAGGGTTAATGTGTTCAAAGCTGAGGCCCTGGCTTTGCTCCTGTGTCCTGTTCCTCCTCATCTTGGATGCTTCTCACTTCATGCTCTTATTACAGACTGAAAGCCACCCTTCCAGCCACCCTGCCCCTTTCTGTGTCTCAAACCCATCTGAGGCTGATTGAGGGATCCCATGGGCTCTACCTTTAAAACCTGGTTAGAGACTGGTCACCCCTCCCTACTACTACCAGTTACCACTCTGTACTAGTTTTTCTGCCTCTGCTCTAATGACGTTCAGGATAGATAATTCTTTTTAAAGGGAGGCAGCCATACACTCTGAGGCGGCATCTCTCATATGTATCTAATCACGAGGAAGACATACCAATCTCTCTGTGGTGGTTTGAATAAAGATGCTCCCCCACCCCCAATAGACTCATGTGTTTGAATGCTTGGCCCACTGTGAGTAGCACTACTAGGAGGTGTGGCCTTGTTGGAGGTCATGCGTCACCATGCGGACAGGCTTTGAGTTCTCTTATGCTCAAGCTATGGCCAGAGTGGCACAGCCTGAGCATAAGAGCATACTGCCTGCAGATCAAGATGTAAAACACTCAGCTCCTTTTCCAGCACCATATCTCCCTGCATGCTGCAATGCTTTCCTCCATGATGATAATGGATTAAACCTCTGAAAATGTAAGCCAGCCCCAGTGTTTTCCTTTATAGAAGTTGTCGTGGTCATAGTGGCTCTTCACAGCAGTAAAAATCCAACTAAGACACCCTTCTCCCCCTAAGTTCTGAAAAACCAAACCATCCCTAGAGTTGACTTTGCCAACTGTTTTCCAAAGGAAAAGAATTGTTTGGTTGATAACCACTGCTCCAGAGTGAGCTCTGTCAGCCTTACCCTGAATGGCTCCAACACTCACCTATCTCATCTCCCCTTAACAGCCCTGACCTTCTCTCTCCAGTCTATTCTACTAGCAGAGATTATCTAATCTGGATCCTACATCAGGTTAGTCCTCGGTTCACCATCCTCCCAACACCCATCATCATTGAAACCCTATCCTTCAACAGATTAGCAAGCCCTACCTTATCTGTACCAGCCCCACCGTACATCACCTACTTCACTGTCTCTCTCCTCTGTTCTGTGAGCTGCAGGCGCCATAGCCCTCTCGTTTCCTAAAGGCTAAGAACGGTCCTGCTGCAGGACCCCTCTGCTTGCTGATGCTGGGTTCTGTGGAGGAAGCATAGAATAAGGTATGAAGAATGGTTGACGCGGTGTTTGTCACACCATACACTCAGAAATGGGAGCTAATGTTTTCTCATTTTGATGTCCAATTCATGAGACATTTTCCCAAATCACCATTAGTTGCTCAAATATATTTGGCAAGTGATTCCTGGAAGAGGCTGTGAAATGGCTCTAGAAGAGAGAGTCTCAGATGAGTATCTGGGTCAGGTATAGAGACGGCAAGAGAAAAACACCTAGGGCGTACTCTGTCTCTGTCTCTGTCTCTCTCTCTCCCTTCCCCACTCCCCTCTCTCTTACATATACACATACAAACACACACACACACACACACACACACACACACTTTTCCATCTCTCCCTTTGATGGAATTCTACAGAGCACATCGCACTCTGGTATCATTCTCTGGGGATCACTCCTGAATCAATGTAGATGCAGAAGCCATCATTGTTTCCCTCGAGAACTTCAGGCTACTTGGGATGAAGGAAGCCTGAGTTAACATGCTGTGCATGAACTGACAGAGTAACTAATATCACTATGGACAGTACAGGACACAAAACCAGCTCCTACAGATTTATTCATGTTCTTAAATGAATACCTTCATTGTTCCCTTATGTACCAAACCCAGACTTTAGACAATGCATATCTAAAATCAATATGTACCACTTTTTAAAGCTGGTTTGTAAAATAAAGTTAATGTTTCTGCTAATAATAAACCTACATTGGCTCTAAGTCCTCATTCCTGACAGAGCAACTGCACTCTTCTCTATCCTATAACAGCCTATTATCAACTCAGTCTCAAAGGTCATAGAGAAAGTGCTTAGACTTGTGTCTAGCCCTATTCTGGCATGTGTCGAGTGAATACAATATGTTGTTGTTGTTATTCCTACCATCAATATGTTTTCTAGGATTTCAACTTGCCCATGGAAGTGAGACTTTGTTGAGCTGTCTTATGGCAAAGGACACACAGTTAAAGGTGCTTGCCAGAATCCCAGAGCCTTTTCCTGGCATCAGATACAATTACACTTACCCTCTCTCTTTGACTGGGGCCATGTGACTAGTTCTAGCCAAAGAATCATGGAAGCAGCAAGAATCATCTCCAAGCTGAAGCATTTCATTGCTTTTGCTGGGCCTTTGAACTCTATTTTCACTGTTTCCCTAGGAGAACAAATGATAGCTGAGCCATGTGTCTCAGTCCCCAACCAAGAACAAAGATGAGATGGAGCCCCACCCTGTAATGAACAAGAGATACGTCTTTACTCTTTCAAACACTAGGATGCACATTTCTCTGTTACTGATCCATCCTGACTGATGTACATCAGTAATTTGACATTTGAGAACAATGACAGCTGTAGCTAATGTGTCACCAACGCAGGAAGCCATAGCTTACAGGGAATGCAAAAAGAATCTCCCCATTGGGCAAGAGCTGTCACTACATAAGCGTAATCATAAGAACCTACGTTCGGATCCCTACCACCCACATAAAACGTCAAATCTGGGGACTGGGGAGATGGCTCATTGATTAAGAGACTGGCTGCTCTTGCAGAGGACCAAGCTTGGATGCCCAGCTCCCACATGGCAGTTAACTATCATCTATTATTCCAGTTCCAGGGAGGTCTGACACCCTCTTCCGGATTTTGAAGGTACTGCATGTGCACGGCACACTGACATACATGAAGGCAAAAATATCCATACATAAAATTAAAGATAAATCAATCTCAATTTTTTAAAAGTCAAGTGTAGCCGTAAGTCCAACACTTAAGGTATCAATGGTGGGGTGGGGATGGGAGGATCTCTGGGGCTTGCTGGCTGCCAGCCTAGCTCCAGGTTCAGTGAGAGATTTTGCCTCAGGGAGATAAGGCAGAGAGTAATAGAGCAGGACACCCAGTGTCCTCCTGTGACCACTGTGTGGGAGTGTACACTGATGTATATACATACTCATACGCACACATATACACAGAGAGAGGGAGAGACAGAAAGGCAGACAGGCAGACAGACAGACAGACAGACAGACGGACAGACAAAGGCTGTAGTTTATTTGGGCTTGAAGGGACACAGTCCCTTATGAAAGGAAAATAGTAGTGACAGGAGCATGAGGTGGCCAGTCACACAGTGTCCCCAGCCAGGAAACAAAAATGAATGATGACATTCAGATTACACTCTTTCCCTCTCCCTGTCTTCCTCCCCTTCTCCCTCTTCTCTTTGCCCCTCCCTCTCCCCTCCCTCTCCCCTCCCCTTTACTCTCCCTCTTCTCTCTCTCTCTCTCTCTCTCTCTCTCTCTCTCCCTTTTCTCCTCTACCCCATCTCTCTTCTGCTTTCTATTCAGTGTAGAATTCCAGCCTATGGAACAATACAGAAAACATTGGTGGTGATGAGAGGGGTATGTCTCATCTCCTCAACAAAACTCCAGAAACACCCTTGCAGACACACCCATAGGTGTATCTCCTAGGTGATTCCAAATTCAGTCACAGATGATAAGGAAGATGGACTATCAAAACCACTTTCTCTGCAAGGCTTGATCTTGGTTAGAGCCCAATCGCTGGAGAATCCCATCCCAGACTCACAAATCCTTACACACACATGCTTGATTATCAGACGAATGTACAGATTTGTAGATCATCCACATAAATCCACGTATGTGTTGACAGCTCAGCCTAAAGCAAGGCTTGCAATATAGAATAACACAATGGATAAGAAAGACTTTTGAAAGAAAGAAAATAAAAAAAGAACATACAAAGAAAAGGGGCTGAGTCTCTAGCCATTGGGTAACACTTAGGATGCCCTCAGTGTACTATGGTCTTGGAGTTGCTTCGAGACACTTTCAGGTTACTACCATTTTTCTTTGTGGCCCACAAAGATAGCAGCATGGGATGTCTGTGTAACCACCTTCCTTGACTTCTGGATAAGCCCCAATTCCATTTCCCTCCCCTTGGTGCTGATCCTGCTCCAAGCATACCTTGGACTTAAGTTGAGACTGTGAAATGCTTAAATGTTTGCCTACACTTCAGTGAGGACCTGATGTCTAGAACCATGCTGTGTATACATGCTGATACAGCCTAGCATGCAGCAAGCATTCTTGGGTCTTCCCTCTCTGTCCCAAATAGCTAGCCAAGTGGTAGTGGGGCCTGTTTCATCTTGTTTGGGGTAGGCTAGGACTTGGACCAGAACCTCCGCAAACAAGAGGGGCAGATGTTCTCAGTGATGACTTGTGAGCACGTGTTAGATCCGATGCCTATTCTGTAGTGTAAATACATGAACGGAGAGAAAGGAAGCCAGTTCTTGAAGTGCTTCTGATACATCTACATCCACAGGGGACTAGGAACTGGGTATCCCGGATCCTTACCCTTCTCTCATCACCTCTCACACCATCTCCCATGTCATCAACTCCTGCCTCTGATTTCTAAGAATCGACCTTGGCTCTTGTGCTCCCAGTGCCCAGCCGTTTCACATTCGTTTGCTCTGAGCAATCCTTCAGGACCCTCACCCACTGACTGTCTTCTTCAGGCAGTCTCTGCCCGTGCTCTGAACATCTGGCACAGGGCAGTCGCTTCTACAGTGGCTCTTAGCCGCTCGCTGTCTACACTCCTTCACTGTTTGCCAAGCACTACCTACTTCGCTGTATTCCCTTTGAGTTCAGGGACTTGGTCATGGATGTCTTTTGGGCTTCTTGTTTGTCTCCTTGTTTGTTTTGTCCAGATCTTTTATTTTCCAAAAGTGTTTGTCCTTCTACATACAGTAGGTACTGGCTGCTTACTGTATGGGTAGATCAAGGAAACCGCATCTCCACCGAGGTGTCTGCAGACTTCCTTTTATAGAGTTCTGTCAAATCAGCAGTGCTGATTTCTTCTGTCTGTGGTGGTGCTTTCTGTAGCAGAGGAGTTCTGTTCTGATGCTAAACTGGAGAAGTGTACAGCAAATCCGCTGGCTGCCAATGTGCAGGAGGACACACAGTTTGTCCCACCTCGCCTGGAATAGCAGTAGCGGTGTGAGGGACACAGCGGCCCGTCTGCCCACCTCTCCTATCTTTGGTCTGTTTTCTCTCCATCTCCCAAAGTTCAGAGGCTAGTACAAAAATCCAAATGAGTCAGTACAGGTCCTACTCATGCGTCCTACGGAGGGTTCAGATGTGCACATTGGACTTAGCTCAAGCCAATGAGTACAGGGAAGGCTTGATGCCTCTGGAAAGAAACAGTGCAGGCTGGAGCCTGGAAAAGCTCTGGCTGATGGGTGACAGGAACCCTAATTACCCTGCACTGTTTTGCTGATACCAAACTACCCAGGATGGCTGCGTTATTATGTGTTTTAGTTCTACAGCTTCCTCATCAGAGGTCTTGCATGGTCTATTTTCTATTCTTTGCAGACAACCCCAACCAGTACAGACAGTAACCACAAAACTTACAAACCTCTTTACTAACGACTCAGCAGAGTCATTGGGAGAGTGAAAGCTAATAGTAGGTGGAAAACATCTTTATTATGCAAATATTTACCTCTGGGATTCCCTGGGTAATACCCCTCCCTCCAACCCACTCCCACAGGCCTGGCTTGGGAGGCTCTCAAAGACGTTGAGACACTCAGGTGGTTTAACTCAGGAGCTCAAAACTTCTGCGTGCAGATTATCAGAATGCTTTAGACATTCAGACCCAAGCTGAGAGGAGCTGGCAATGAAGCAGATACCGTTAAGGAGAAGAAAATGATTTACATAAAACCCCAAACAGTTAAATTGTTCAGGTTCTTTAAATGCTAAAAACAAGCTAGTCCTATAAGGTACAAATTTTAAGTTACTCCAGCACTGGTAGTCACTAAACCTCTGTTCTCTGCCTCCCAAATCTTTTCTCTACCTTTCTAGAGTTAGTGGGTTCTGGGAGGGGTGTTTAGGAGTTCATGTGGGTGTAATCTTTCATACAAGTGCTAACATTTTATACAGTGTTTATAGTTGTTGGGTTTTTTTTTAAAGTCGCATAATGAAAAATCGGTCGCTTAATGGAGCCACGAGTGGTGGTCTATAATCTGAGCACTCAGGAGGTTGAGGCAGAATTGCCACTAATTTGTGGCCATGTGTTGTGCCACAGTGTCAAACTGCTGCCCGCCTACTTCCTAACAAGGATTAAAAGCACATAAATATATCTTGAGGATTTTCCTGCCTGGATGTCTACAGAGCTATTTCCCAGTTACTGCTCTTTCCAAGTGTGGTCCAACCATCTTCCACGTTTCCATGAACTGAGCCCGTTGATGTGACGCTGTCTCAGGCATTTAGATTATTTCACCCCCTTGCTTTGGCTGCGGCGTTATGATGCTTCTTCGGGGGGGGGGGGGGCTCAATTTCCAGGATAAATTCCGAGTTACAGATTTCCAAGGGCTGTTGAAACTCCTAAAAGTCCTTTCAGTCTAAAGAGCTGAATCTGACGCTGCAAACTTCAGATCCACGTTGACCACAGCAGCATCCGCGCACCCCGGGATCTGCAACCGCTCCTCCTGCAGTGCTGCCCCAGGGCTGTGCAGCCCTGTCCGGGACGCCCGGGCACGTGCGATTCCACGTGAGCCTCCCGCCCGGCGCGCAGGAGCCCAGTACGCATGCGCCTCCCACCGCTGAAAGTAGGTCAGGCTCCTCCTCTCACGTGACCCGCTCCCCTTAGCTACCCTCGGCGCCTCCCCGCCTGGGCGCAGCGGAGATGCGCTCGGCAGTCAACGTGATGGGGCCGGGAGCGGGCGGGCGCGGGCAGGGGCGGGCCAGCCGCGGGAGGATTTGTAGGTTATCCTCCCTTCAGAGCTCTTGATCAGGAGTCGGGCGGGCAGAAGCGAACGCTGGGCGAAGTGACTAGAAACAGAGCTTGAAATTGGAGTGGGGTGGGAGGAAAGTGTCCCGGGAGCGCATGTCACAGGCAGGCTGACTCTACTGGTCTCCATCTATAACACCCTCTGCAAGGAAAGAGCAAACCCGGGTCACCTTGAAGTGAAAACAGCTTCAAGGACCCTTTTGCAATCCTTTGCCCCAGTACCTGAGGGTAACTCCAAACGTTCCAGTAAACAAAGTTTGAAAGAAAATGCAAAGGAGGTTAATGGTTCTCGAGTTTTGCAGGAAAGTCTCACAGTCCCCCTTCCACCCACTGACCTCAGAAAACTCCCATTCCAAAGCCCAGTTTCCCCTTTCCCTAGGAGGTCGTGGAAGAAGGGGAGTGATGGGCAGAAGGGGTTGTGACAGCGGTGGGCGTGGGCTGTGAACCCAGCTCTTAGACAGTTGAAGCCAAACTGGTACGCATTCGAAGTAATTGCTTCCTGTGCCCTCTCTCTGATTTATTATTATTATTATTATTATTATTATTATTATTATTATTATTTTATGTTTTACATATTCAGTTTGCATCCTGCTCACTTCCCTCCTCCCAGTCAACCCCATCCTCCCTCTCCTTCTCCCTCTAATTTTGAACTTGTTGCATGCTACTTGTCTCTCAATAAGTGCAATCCAGAAGGGAGACTGACGGGCCAAATCAATGGGTTAGCATGCGGCAGGCTATATAAATCTCTTGACTGAGGTGTGCCCAGGAGTTATGTAAGTAGGGGAAGAGAGGGGCGTCCAAGTGCAGGGGTGGGTACCCTGAGTTCTGAAGGCTTAAGTGGGAGTGAGCTGGCAGAGATGCTAGGCAGAGGGGGTGGGAAAGTGTTCCAAACAAAGAGAACTACTAATGGTTGCATAATATTTCCCTGGGGAGTTTTTACTAGAGTTGTCTTAGCCATGCGCATGGCTGAAATGTATATTCTTTATGTGGATGTGATTCAAAGCTGGCTATAAAAGAATGTCCGTGGCCATGGTGTGTTCTCTCCTTGGTTTTAGGAAACTCCTGGGAGTCCAGGTTGCCATGAAAAATACATGCAAATATCTTGTGACTTTTTCAGTACTGAGGATGGAACCCGGTACTTACACTAACTAAACTAGGAGTGGACCATTAAGCCACCTCCTCGGCCCTAGTTTTTAATTTTTGATAAATACTGTCAAATATTTTCTTAAGTCATACCAAGATAGCAAACAATGAGTATTACTGTTAACTCTTACACATTAGCATTAAATTATTGTAAGATATAAGATAGCATTCAAGGGGTAACTTGCCAGTTATTTATTATAAATCTACGAGAGCTAGTGAGATTTTATAAGAATGTCATAAATCACCATGCATGCATTTCTGAGTTCTGTGAGCCACTGCAAGGCTAACAAGTTTAAGTTTGGAAAATGAAAAAATGTCTAATCAGTTCATTTAATTCGTGCTAGGAATCACGACTGGAGGGCTGGAAAGGGGGTACAAGTAGAATGAACTCCTTGTTGTGAATCAAGAGTAACAGAGATGACAGATTCCCCCAAAGTCAGAACAAATGACAAGATGTGTTAGCGCTCTATTGCTGTGACAAATTTTTGAAGAGAATCAACTTAAAAGGAAAAAATTTGTATTTGCAGCTTGCCATCTCCAAAGTTTCAGATGCATGGTCACTTAAACCTTCTGGCATGTGGCAAGATAGTACCTTAAGCCAGGCAGTGGTGGCGCATGCCTTTAATTCCAGCACTTGGGAAGCAGAGGCAGGTGGATTTCTGAGTTCCAGGCCAGTCTGGTCTACAGAGTAAGTTCCTGGACAGCCAGGGTTACACAGAGAAACCCTGTCTCCAAAAACCAAAAAAAAAAAAAAAAAAAAAAAAAAAAAAAAAGTACGTTAAGATTAAGGGTGCTTGAGGGAGATACTGTTCACCTCACACAGTTGGTTATGGTTAGGATCTAAGTTTGGAAAGCAAAAGGAAGAATATGATTTCCCAGAGTCCTTCAAGGACACACACCTAAGACCCAACTCCTCCTCAGGCTATCAATCAAGCCTTTAGCACAGAAACACTCAGACAACACTCCAGACTTGTTTTTAACTCTTCACTACAAACTTCGGGATGCTACCACGGACCCAAAGGCATCTAGGCAATGTACAAAAAGAAGACTGGGCAAGCAGTTGGTAATCTTCAAACCCAGGCATGCCTGCCGTGTTAATCTATATCGGTCCCTGTAGAAAGAGAAAATACTATGGCATTCAAAGAACATTTGGATCACACACCTTTAATCCCAGTAGAGGAGGCAGAGGCAAGCTGATCTCAATGAATTCAAGGCCAGCCTGATCTACAGACTGAATTCCAGGACAGCCAGTGCTGCATAGAGACCTTTGTGACAGAAGATAACAATGCCACCGAAGGAAACACATGCCGTTGAATGTGTGCTTTCTGCCTGCACCATCCTGCACCAATAAGGAAGATGGGAGCAGCTTCCGGCTGTGGTCCACATTATGGTCATTTTCCTATCGTCAGTTCTACATCTTGTTTATCCATCCATCCTGTGCTTTCAGAGGGCATGGGGAGATCTATCTTCCCTCAGACTCAGAGGTTGCCTTAGACAACCCGAGTCAGCATGGTAGGATAGTGCCTATCGCTCTCTATTTCTTTCTAGATTTTTTCTTTTATTATTTTTATTTTTATTGTCATAAAAATAAAATCGACCCTTGACATAAAATTCATCCATTATATAAGATGTTAAGTTTTACAGTGCATGACCATTGCAGAGGGTTCTAAGACAGCTCTCTGGAGGCTACCTATCTCACTTACCCAAAACTTCGTGTTCATTAATTACCAGCTCCTGTCAGATTCTTTCCAGTTGTAGACACTTTGTAGATGTGGAGCCAGCCGGGAAGTCCATGTCTTTCTGGGAGTAACTTATTTCACTGAGTGTAACGTCCTCAATTCATCTGCATCCTCTCATATGGAAGATTTTCCTTCTTGTTAAACGTTACTGAATTATGGTACCAGATGTTCAGACCACATCTTTCCTATCCCTTTACCTGTCAGTGGACCATTAAGTTGTTTCCATAATTCCCATCTCTCCTCACACATAATTGCTCTTCATATGAGGATTTGGAAGGAATGCAGCCACCACCGCTCTTAGAAAAGGCTGGCTTGGCGCCCCAGCAGTGTCCAGTGAATTAGCTGCTAGTGTTCCTGCTGCTCTGTTTACAATGGCTGCCTAAGACAGCGGCGGTCTGGGGCTTCCTTTAAGTGAGTGAGGCCAAAGAAGCATGGATAGTTCTTTATGTCATTTTTTTTCTGCTCTGGCGGGGAGGACAGCCCAGACACTGACCTAATAAGCAGGGGTGGAGAAGGCCATTCCTCCAGCAGACTACACTCACAGACGGTTGAGCCAAACGCATCCTGTTTATTGTTGCCATCTGTAGGATCTTTTGGTTGTTGTTGTTATTTATTGCCCACAAAGTCACCCTGATGCTGTGCCCCGGTCTACATGTCAACTGAATAATAATACTGGCTTTTTCTTTCTGAGCACGAACATGATAAAGTTCCCCTCCATGCAGATGAAAGCCATGTAGAGTGTACCCATGTTTTCCTGGGGGTCACTTAGAACAAAGTGCTGTGAAGTCATTGAAACTCTCCAGATTTATGAGTGTCCTCCTTTCCTCAACTACAGATGGGCAGCAGGGACTGCTGAGAGACTCTCCCAGAGCAGCCCGGCTCTAAGGAAGAACTTCCTAGAAGACGCAGAGATCAATCAGCCAAGCCTCCCGGAAAAGGCTCAGACCAATTGAGCTTTCTGGAAAGACACCCCCGACCTGTTGACCTGCCTTCAGGTTGCCTTAGCTTTCATGGAGTGTCACCATGCTGGGGTGGGCCTTGGTGATCCAGCTGACTTCCAGTCATTTCTGTAAGTAACCCTCATACATACTCCTGTATGTAACCCCCATAAAACACACTGGTTCATCAAAATGGACATTCATAGTGTCCTTAAACTGGTCTACTATTAATTCCCTGTCTGGGGCTCAGAAAATATTTGCTCATGTCTCCCTGGGAATACGGTCACGCAGTGTTGCAAAGACTTGACCATATACGTTGAACAGCACAGTTTAGCCTATAACATCTAGCAAGATATTAAGAATATAAAGTGTGTTGTTTGTTCTCAGACTCAGACCGTCTCTTAGCTACCTTCTCTATGTTTTGTTTAGGGTTTGGAGACAGAAGAGAGATTGAGCTTAGAAAAGCCTCATCTGAGAATAGATCCAGAATGAAAACCAAAGAGCACGTGAAGTTTTGGCCAGCCTATAAACACTAAATGTTTTATCAAAGAGCAATTCTTGTTGGTGTCAGGAGAGCAAATGGAAGTCACCCCGGTGTCTTACTCCTTGATTGTTGATCTATGGATGCCATAGAGTTTGTGATTCCTTATTGTCCTTTCCGCCTTAACACTTCTTGGCCAGACTGCTGGTGTTTTATTGAGCAAAAGGCTCTCCGTTCTGAGTGTGGCTAAACAGTTGTCTGCCTGTGTGCAGCTTCTTAGTTCGGTAAGGTAGGATTCCCAAAAGGAGTAAGAGCTTACCTTGCATTTTGAGATTGGCTGTTGAACTAAGTTGTAAGGACGACCTGTGTGACACAGAAATAGCTTCCATTCAATCTCTCTTCACAGGAAATGAAGCCATAGGTATTCATGGTCTCCAGTGTTGACCTGTTCGTCATAGTACTGAATAAAAAGAAAGCATTTTGTTTTCTCTGTTGAGCTTTGTTAATAAGTACCTCTTGTATTATTTCCCAAACCCTCTCCCAGCATGTAAGTGGCCAAGAAGCACCCCTCCATGTCCCATATTTATGCAGACTGTGTGTGTCTCCGAGAATGAAATGGTCCAGATCTCTTATCTTTGTGGATCTGATGGTGTAGCTGGGCTTTGAGATTTTGTGGATTCTTCTTTCTTCTACCCTTTCTATACCACTCTTTCAACCCCCTAACCCTAGATAAGAGACAAAAAAAAATGAATAGAGAGGAAAAGAAAGAACTCCCCGAATAAAGTCAGGGGTCAAAAAGGGGACGATGGTATTATCATTAGACTACTTCCTGTTGATAAGGGGCAACAAGTCCTTGGAGCAAGTTTGATCTTTCCCTGTCAAGATATCTAATTTCTTCTTGTTGTTTTTTTCTTCTTTGCACACAGCTACTTAGCAAACCACAGCCAGCCACAAACAACAAAATGACAATCCACCAACAACCCGCCCCTCCTCTTGGGACCCTAGCATTTATGTACCCTCTGAATAGTCCCGAGAATTCCAAATGTCACACTGTCACAGAAACTATCTGCAGCTGGAAAAATCAAGCCCCTGCTAGATTATGAAGCAAATCGTGGCCAGCTGCTGTGGACAATCTGAAGCAACCTCCGTATCCCACACCTGGGATTAAAATGAAAACATATTCTTATAATTTTTCTGAGTTTTTAAAGAAATCAAAGTTTTCGCTATATGATGGTCTTCATTTCATTGTGTTAAATCTATATTTTTACTGAAATGAGAAAAGGAAGAAAAATTACTTGTAATGGGAGCCAGTCAAGGAAAGTAATTTATTATGGCTAACCAGGGTACCATGGATACATCCCAAGAGGGAACTGCTCAGTCTCAGAGGACATTCACCAAGGATGTACATCAAAATCACTTGTGAGATTTGCTAGATACACTTGCCTGTGACTCTACTCCTAAAGAAAAGAAAAAGGTTGGGTGAAGGGGCTGCATTTGTGGACACATCTGCAAATACAAAGCTGCCCACCCCCCCAGCCCCAGAGCTGTGAGCTTGTGCCTAAACCACCATTTCTCCATTTTGAGTAGATCATTCCAATGTTCTTTTCCTCAGTGATTCTAAAACATCATCTCTTGCCCAGTACAGTTCACATGAACAGAAAGATATATCTTTAATCAAGAGGGCCAAACAACTCAGGGCTGGAACTGTGGCTTGGCTAGAGAACACTTACTTAGAGTATGGGAGGTCCTAAGTTCAAACCCCAGTACTGCCAACAAGAGGGGGACAACACGTGTCTTTCCTAAGGCACACAGTAGGAACCTTAGCTGGTTGGAAGACATAAACTGAAGTCATTGGGAAAATGTCAATCTGCTACTGCTAACCCAGCCAGCATCTCTGAAACCATGTGTGATGCTCAGCCACAGAGTTTAAGTGTTCTAAGCCACAGCAAAAGTGTGTCCTTCCCAACAGACAGGGAGCAGTGTCTGAAACCAATGCTCCCTGTCGAGTCACCATGGTACATTCTGGAATTACAACACTGAAATAACAGGAGGCTCAATCCCTTCAACCCTCCTGGAGAGTTTACTTAAGGAAATCGTATTTGTTTGCTGAACTGTAAATCTAACAGGTTCTCCCTTTCAGTTCCGTCAGAATCACGTCTTGGTCGCTATATAAGGAATCCAAAAAAAATAACAGCGAAGAAGAATAGAAGAGAAAACACTCTTTAAAATACTGAGAAACAGTAACTTGTTTTCTCACAAAACCCAGCTATTGGAGCAGTAGAGCAAGAAGACATTTTAGTGTCAGAGGCAGCAGAGTTGACCTCCAGCTCTATCTGACCATGTCTAGTCACATCCACTGCTCATCTTCTGTTCTGATGTCTAAGCTTCATTGAGCTTACCTGAAGGCTGACCATCTGCAGACTCCATGGCAGGGTTGTTATGAGGTTCATAAGAAGGATGTTGCAGCCGGGCGTGGTGGCGCACGCCTTTAATCCCAGCACTCGGGAGGCAGAGGCAGGTGGATTTCTGAGTTCGAGGCCAGCCTGGTCTACAGAGTGAGTTCCAGGACAACCAGGGGTATACAGAGAAACCCTGTCTCAAAAAAAAGAAGAAGAAGGATGTCGCAGATAAAATGCCCAATATGTACTAGATATTCTCAAATGATTCAAATCATTATCAATATATTCTCACAAAAATCAGGCAGGTACAAAGAAACTATTTGCTTTTGCCTCACATTTTCATCATAATGAGATGGGTTTCAAAGGAACCCAATGAGATTTGGAAAGTTCTGAATTGCCTTTTTGTACGTAAGTACTAACTCTGATGTCTACGTCGCTCCACAGGTGAGATACAAAATGTCAGTGTGCATATGACATTTGCACTGGGATCAAACTAAAGACTTCAGGACATCCTTGGATTACACGGTAGCTGTAGATTCAGTTTCATTGGAAATCACTGAAGACTCAAAACCACTAAGTATGGTGGTGCATGCCTGTGATCCCAGCACGGGGAAGGCTGAGACAGGGGAATCCTGAGTTTGAGGAACGTTTAGGCTACACAGAAAGGCCAGCACAAGATCAACTCAATGGAGATGAGTCGGCTGCTTTGATTGGAAAACTCCTTTTTGTTATGGGAGAAAGGCCTCCCAATGAGATACACACTTTAAAGATCACCAGTTCTTACAGAACGTAATGATACATTGAAGGCTCTACACTGGACTTAGTTGTAAGTTGTAGGATAGAAAACCATTCAGATCTTTAAAGAATTACCATACTTAGGCCTTGAACTTGCATGGGAGTAAGTTTCTGTATCATTCTTAGTGTGCCCAGACAACTGGGAACAGAAAGGAATAATTGTGATCCTAACTTCAGAAATTTGGAATGGAAGGAAAATGAAGTGCTTTATGAGTGGACCTTTTGCAATAAGCATACAGTTATTATAAATGTTTTCTACCAAATAACATTGTAAAATGAACATAGCTGGTTGATTGAAATAATTGACCTGCATGAAGTTTTCTATCTTGCAAATGAACAAAAAAAATACCTTTTAAAAGTATTGATACTTTACAAAGGCTATTATATCTTAGACTTAAGGGAACACTATAAATGATCAGCTGTGGACATAAGAGTTTTTGATACTTGATCTTGAAAATCAAGCACTCTTTGGAGAGTCATGGGGGTCTTTTATACCACTTGATCAATTATATCCAACATTTATCCTGTCTATAAAGATGTTTCTGTTCAAAAGTAATATCTAATAATTACTGGAAGTCCACATGGTAGCCTAGATATGAATGGGAGAGATGGCATAGTCAGCCTCTCCTTTCCCACCATTTAACCTTTATTGTTTAAAATATGGATCTAGGGATGGGAGAAGTGGATCTGAGGGGAAATAGAGGCTGTGCAAGCCAGGATGACTGGAGTTCAGATCACCAACACACATACAAACGCTGGGTGAGGATGGTGACTCACTCACCTGTAATCCCAGCACCTGTAAACCCCAGAGCAAGTTGGCTAGGTAGGCTAGGTAGACTAGGCAAGTTAGCAAGCTCTAGTGTCAAGTAAGAAATCGTGTCTCGACATATAAGGCGGAGAGTGGATGGCCTTAGTGTCAACCACTGGCCTCCATGTACACTTGTGCAAATTCATAAATTCATAAATAACACTCATACATATAAGCACTTGTGCATATACACCACATACACACTCACAGATCTTTTTTTGTTGTTGTTTTTTGAGACAGGGTTTTACTGTATAGCCCTGGCTGTCCTGGAGCTCACTCTGTAGACCAGCCTGGCCTTGAACTCAGAAATCCACCTGCCTCGGCCTCCCGAGTGCTGGGATTAAAGGCGTTCGCCACCACGCCCGGCCACTCACGGATCTTAAGAAGAAAAGGGTCCAGTAGACATGGTGATGAGCCATCTTCAACCAAGCTGAAGAAGTCCATCTACTAAGGAACGAGTCACAGAGAAGCCTATGTCTACTACCAAGAAACTCCAGAACTGCTATGGGGCCTGGGATCTTATTTTTCAAGGGAAGGCATAAGTAAGTCTCTATTTATCACAAGTGGAGCACCAATGGAAGATCAAAAAACCAATTCCACCCAAATCTAGCTTATTTCTCCAGTAAGTTTGCTAAAGTTACTTTCAGAAAATCAGGGTTACTAAGAAAAGAAGGTGGTTCCAGGAGCTGCGTCACTGAAATGTTCACCCCAATACACACAAAAGCAGCACCACTGGAGAGCATGGCAGTTTCAGGCAATTCTACCACAGTTTTCCCTCTTCCTTTACATGCCTTTGGAGGTTGGGAGGCTAGGGTTCCCAAATTACTTTAAGTTTCTTGTGAGTTTCATGAGCCTTCTGGACCTTTCTCCATCCCTCCAGGAGAGGATCTTTGAAAGCAGAGATAACAGCTGTGCAAGGAATGATTGCCTTCAGACTATCACAAAACAAGAAATCATCTTCTATCTTGTTCACATTACTGTGAGTTTGACATCTGCGTGCATTAGTCAACATCTCATCACTGTACCAGAAAACTCTAAATAAACTATTTCAAATGCCCATGGTTTGGTTATGGTTTCAAAGGTTTAAAATGCCTTTGTTCCCCCTTATTAATTGAGCTACTCCCGGCTCCCTGAAGCCTGTCTCCCAAGAAGTCTGTTTCTCGTCTCTCACTTGTTGTCTGAGATCTCCACCATCCTAGCTGTTCTCAGCTCCCTTCGTCCCTCTCTGGGTCCAGTGTGATGCTGAGATAAGTCTTGACACCATGGTCAGAAATATATGGTGCAGTAAATCTTCTCATCTGACAGCAAGAGATGGCAGGGCCGGGGAAAGATACCTCTTTCTGGCATGCCTCTATGATCTCCTTCTTCCACTACATCATGTTCTATATGAAGTGTGTGTGTGAAGTGTGTGTGTGTGTGTGTGTGTGTGTGTGTGTGTGTGTGTGTGTGTTTTAGTTCACAGTTTGAGATGGAAGCAGTTGGTCACATGAACTCTGCACTCAGAAAACAGGCAAATATTAATCCTTGCTCACAGAACAGTCTTGCCCACAATTAAGATGGGCAATCTCCATCTCAATTCAGTAATCAAGAAAGTCCCCCAACGTAGTCCCAGAGGCCTGCCTCCCCAGTGATTCTAGCTTTGGTCAACCTGAAACCACTAATAATAAAACCAAATAAATAACAGGAGCCAAATTTCTCTCAAGCCAGACTTCTGAGGGTTGTTTCATTGAAGATTGAGCCTTTAGCACAGGAGGCTTTGGGAGATATTTTGTTGCTGAACCACACAAAGGAAAAGCAGTCAAATGTATATTCTATTATGTCTTAACATTGTGTAACCTCCCTTCTAAGAATTCCAGCATTTACACTACACTTAATGACTACCATTAGTTAAGATGTTCAGATTTTATTTTAGGTTTGATACATTTTAGCGCTCACTGGTCACACTGGCACACACTTCAGCATCACACACCCTAACCATGCTCAGGCCCTAGGAATGTAGAACACAGGAGTGAGACACTTCCAACATTCCTATGCGGTTGAATGATAATTTGAGTGACTCTGGGCTCACACCTATTTTTCTTGAAATCTCTGGAAACGGCCTCTGGTCTTTTCTCCTCTTCTACTAGGGTGCTTATAGATCTTTAGAAGAAAAATATCACAAATACATTTGACTATATTGGTCAATATTTAACCATTTTTCAAAAGTGTCTGAAAGCCTGTAATGCTTAAAATCCTGACAATCTCATTTTCTTATTGTTATTTATTTTTTATTCTGTTATCATCTTCAGAAACACTATTTTGTTTGTTTGTTTGTTTGTTTGTTCAAGCTGGCCTCAAACTCCTTGTATAGCAGAGACTAGATTTTTACTCTTGATCTTTCTGCCTCAGCCATTAAAATGCTAGGATTACAGACATGTACCTCCATACCTGGTAACTCAACGCTTTCAACATTTTTATCGAGTCAACAAATATTAAATAAAGTTGGCTTCTCCTCCTCATATCCCCAGGTGTCAAACGCTGTTCAACAAGCCAAGACTAGAATAACGAACAGCACAGGAAGTTTCCTCTCCACGGAGTGTGGCTTTTAGTGAAAGAGGCAGAAAATAATTAAGCAAATAGAAATTAAATAAGATCATGTTGGATAGAGGTAAGTTCCAGGAAGAGATTTCAGGGTGGTGCAACAGCTTGCCTGCCACAAAGCAGCGGATCAAAGGATGTCACTGTTTCTGTGGAACCATGAAGGGCTGGAAGTAGCCATTCACCCAGATAGTCTTTCTTTGTCACAGTCTGGGTCCACCCTCTTAAAAGTCCTGCTAAGGAATTTCGAAAAGTGACTTCAAAATGGATCTTGAATCAGACCACTTCTTGCCATGTTAGCTGTCACGCATGCAATGAAGCTCCCATTGTCTCACTCGAACCCTTTCTACACAGTATCCACAGCGACTTCTGAAAGATAAATCACATTATGTCGCTGCCTTGTGCATAGCCTAACAATGGGTTCCTATGACAGAGAGTTATTTTTCTATATTTCTTCTTCATTTAGTAATGGAATGATCCAGTTTGGACTAGATACATTTCTCATCTACCTTTATAGCAAGTTTTAGCTGTGTCATTAACGTCTGACTAACGTTAATGGGTCAGAAACAGGAGGGAGTGAACAGTTGTGAGGTTCTACTTGCCAAAAGAAGAAGACTGCCCCCATCTCTTCCCTCAGGTGTTGGCTGCAGTGAGGACCCACAAGAGAGGATGCTACTGTGTACCACGCAGGTGATGGCAATGCCTGTGGGTGATGGACGGAGAAGAAGCAGAGCTCCTGGCTCTGTGGAGGGGTTGAGCCATTTACACTTGGATTATTCCCCAGAGAAAATATTTCTGTGTTTTTCATATCACTGCCCTTTAGGAATGTGAGTGATGATCATATGTAGCATTTCTGGATTGTGTGAAGGAGGAGGAGGAAGAGGAGGAGGAGGAGGAGGAGGAGGAGGAGGAGGAGGAGGAGGAGGAAGAAGAGGCCTTGCCTTTCTTTGCCTCTGCCCAATGGTAACAAAATGGTAGCCATGTTGGACTAAGAAAGAGAAGCACCATCTTGAAGATATTAGCATCATTACAGAGTTCCAGGCTGTGTATTTCTGGATAATTACATGAGAAAGAAACAAATTTGCCATGTATTGGAACTTGAGGACATCCAGAATCTCTTGGCCACAGCATCTTCAATTCTGTGTAAACGATGTATTTCTTGTCATACTTCAGTGAAATCTGAAGTTCTTAATTAGATGAAGATTGTGTGTCTCTCATAAGAAGACGATAAAGTGCCTGGAACAAGATAAAAAGGAGATTAGTTCCCTTATCCACCCCCTGTTCACCCAGCACATGATTTTAATGCCTGAGATCAATGTAGCTGAGTTTTCAATGGGGCCCTAATATGTGCCATTAGAAAAAAATATTCTTAAAAAGGATAGCCTCACTAGACATGTGTGTCAGGAGGTGTCATGTTATAATCTGACTTTTAAGAGGCCCCAGCTCTTTAGGAAAGTAGATATAGATTACGTGCATTACAGCTGTCGTGGATTGCTTTCTGTCCAATGGGCAGCTGACTTTTCCACTCCTCTCAGCGTGCCTACAGGAATGAGTGCACACCAGGGCAGAAGCTTGATGTGTTAGCGACATGTAGCATGGGTGCTTTGCATACATAGCTAAAGCCTGTGTATGTCAAGTCTGCTGCTAGCACATCAGTCAAAAGACACGATGATCAGAGTCCTAGTTAGGGTGTTCGTGGGACCCGGAAGACAGGCATGACTTTTCCTAGTTCCCAACAGCTGTTGAAACTGCAGGAGAAAAAGGAAACCAACAGACTTTCAGCTAAATACCAAAATGAGATAGGTGTGTCACATGCAACATTCCCTTTACTCTCTTGAGGTTCCTAGAAGAGCCATTTTGGTCCTAGCTTCTTTGATGGGGAAGTGGCTTTGGAAGCATTGGCTATTTGATTAGGAATAGTGAACAAGATGGTTGCAAAGCTGGATTCACTTCCAGGCCTGTATCCGGCCAATGTCTGTGCTCTCCCAGCTCCAGCCCTGTCCCCACTCTGACTAACTGCTGCCAATGACAATGGGAGAGAGGAATGACAGCTGTGGGTAGGAGTCTGGAGGTTGACATTTCTGTTACTTCTGTTCATGGTTGGAGCATGCTAGGCTCCAGTTACTTTGTCTGAATACACGGGGTCCTAGAGTTGAGGTAGATCGTCTTTAGAGCCAACACTCAGCTTCTTTAGGGAAGAGGGATGTGGACCCGGCATCTGGCACAGGAGTAGAGCCCCACCTTAAGCATTCTAGACCAATCTCTGCCTGTTCTTGGTTTTTCTTTCTTCCTTCCTCATGTCTGCACACACCCTCCCAGCACAGCCTTTCCTGGGTGATTCAAGATTTAAGTGCTTTGAGCATTTGATATTTATTAAGCAGTTTCTAGAGAGCAAGCCTTATGCTTAGAGCTGATAAACAAAATTCACCTGATTTCTTCCCTCATGGACCCTCGGTGCACTTCAGTCCTGGACACAGGCCACTCAAGAACAAATTGAATGTTTTTTTAAAAGTATGAATCAATGAATAAATAAAAAACAGAAGACAGATGGAGAGAAAGAGAGAGAACGAGAAGAAAGGAAGGACAGATCATTTAATGGGGTGACCTGTTTGCTGTGTAGATATGAGCTGAGTTCTAGTCTCAGAACTTCCATTAAAAAGGTGAATGTGAAGCCGGGCGTGGTGGCGCACGCCTTTAATCCCAGCACTTGGGAGGCAGAGGCAGGCGGATTTCTGAGTTCGAGGCCAGCCTGGTCTACAAAGTGAGTTCCAGGACAGCCATGGCTATACAGAGAAACCCTGTCTCGAAAAACAAACAAACAAACAAACAAACAAACAAACAAACAAAAAGGTGAATGTGATAGTGGCTGCCTGCAGACCCAACACGAAGGGAAGAGGAGACAGGCAGATTTCTGGAGTAAGTTCTCCAGCCAGCCTAACAAAATAGCAAGTTCCAGGTCAGTGAGTGACCATCTCAAAGAAAGAGATGGAAAACTCCTAAGGAACAACATCCAAGGCTGATCTCTTGCCTCTACATGCCTTACATATATGTACATAACCCTATGCACATGTGTGAACACAACACACATACATACTTCACAAACACTGCCACACACACCAGAACATTCTCCAAGTCATGAATCTTAAGAATCTTCAGCTGGGTGTGGTGGCGCACGCCTTTAATCCCAGCACTCGGGAGGCAGAGGCAGGTGGATTTCTGAGTTTGAGGACAGCCTGGTTTACAAAGTGAGTTCCAGGACAGCCAGGGCTCTACAGAGAAACCCTGTCTTGAAAAACCAAATAAATAAATAAATGAATAAATAAAGAAATAAAGAAATAAAGTAATTAATTAATTAAAAAGAATCTTCATTCAGGGTCCTGCTCCATTCATTTTTATACCCTAGCTGTTATGGAAGCTTCTGAGAATTGTTCACATTTTCAGTTTAGAACCCCATACTTATACGCAGCACTATTAAAAATTACTCCACATACACTTCTGGTTACATAAAGCATGCTGCATGCAGAGGTAAGAAATATATGGAAAATGAAAATTAATATATAGTGACTGAAGGAAGACCGTATGGCCTGGGGCACGGCAGGAGGGGAGCAGGGTGGGGGGGGGGGTGGGGACCAGAAAGAGCCATGGGGAACTTTAGGGGCAGGGTGGACCTTTTGTATTTTGATTATAGTGATGGCGTCATAGGTGTAGACAGATGTCAAAACTAATCAAATTACACGTATGGTTTATTATATGCCAACTAAACGTCAGTAAACTATCAAGGAAGAAAAAAGTAACAACCGGTGTATTTGTTCAACAGCCAAGTAAGCGTGCTTTAGACTTGGGGATAGAAGAGGAAGGTGGAAATTAAAGGTGTGGCTGGGCAAGGAGTGCCAGGTTAATCCTGTCATCTCATGCGACAGGAGCTGTTGAAGTGCTCACAGCAGAGCTGAAAGGAGTTGCTGGGTAGATCTTTTGCTATCTAAACATAGGTAAAAAACAAACAGGCAAACAAAAAAACCTCCAAAAAACATCATCAACAACAACATTATCCACAGCAACAATAGCAGCGCAGTTGCTTCAGGGTTTGTGTAGAATGGACCCCTATTGTTTATGTTTCTGAGGTTGGTTTTTCTTGGGAAACCGTCCAGAGGCAAAGCCACGCACTCTGGTGTGGTAGCCTCTTTACCCAACTCTTTGGTTAAGGGTGTCACATTAGTAATTTAAATTAGCCAGGGTAAGAACTTTGACGCTGGCCCGAACCACCAATACTGTAAAAATCAGGCTTTATTTGCCCAAAGTGTCGGCTGTTGAACAGACATCATACAGATGGGACAAGAGTATGATAGTTTCTAAATTCATACCAACTGCTTATCGTTCAGGGCTGGGGAGCTGGCTCAGTGGGTAAATGCTTCCTGGGCAAGTGTAAGGACCCTGTGTTCAGATGCCCAGCTTGCGTGTAACATCTAGGCGTGGTGGAAGGGAGTGGTTTGACATCTCCCAACATCAACATCCATCCGGTCTGGACCCACAAGTGTGTGCATGCTCAGACACACACACACACACACACACACACACACACATACACACACACACACACACACACACACACACACACACACACACACACATACCCCACAGCTGGAGGGAGGTGTTGTTTACAGTCCATACTCTAGATTTCATTTCTCTGACTCCGTCCACATTATGTGAGATCCACCCCTGCTGTTAACACAGCCTGAAATCTCTAAGAGAGATTCACTGCAGGAAGGAGGGGCAGGGGAAAGGAACAGCAAGAGGTTCAGAGGTGGCTTTGGCCAGAGCTTTGCTACCAAGGGCAGGCCTGAGTATGGAGTTAACAGAGGGAAGGGAGCTTTGGGCTAGAATCCCTGACTTGGAGGTCATCTGGGGGTCATTGCTTCTGGAGAACATCCTAGGACCTGGCCTTGCCTTCCAGGAGGAAGTGGAGGATTTACAAAAGGTAAACCGTGTGTCTTGTCCCAGGAGAGACACCAAGGAAAGGATTTGTAACTGATAGTTGGAGGATTAAGGACACAGGAAATGGACATCCGACAGCAGAGAAAGGGGTTTTGTGGACAAGGCAGATGGCTGACTTGAAACTGAGCTGCCTGTACTTTTGCAGAAAGAACCAGTATTAGTGCAGTTCCTCGGTTAAAGCCTTTGGTTTGGACCAGGATGAGGAAAGTGACCAAGGCACTGGAAGAGAAAGGAGAATCATAATTTCATTGTTAAAGTATCTTGGAAAGACACTGGGAGTGGTAGTGGTGGTGGTGGTGGTGGTGGTGGTGTGTGTGTGTGTTCTATTGGTGGAATCTTTTTCACTTTCTAATACACAAAATCCCGAATGAACTAAGAGAAGTGAAGATCCCACCCATGGCTGTGCGCTTGCTTATTCATTCAGAGATTTGCTATGTCTACTTCAAGTCATAGGTCTGATGTCTTTGGCTGGGCGATGTTACCTCCCCTAAAACTTTGCTGATGTCAGTGACTGAGAAAGAAAATACCAAGTGTTCAAGATCCAGAAGAGGGACAGCAAGAGTCTCCCTTATACCTCGGGAGGCAGCAAGTCTTTGTTGACCTGTCCATTTTAGACTTCTTGCTCTCAAAACTGTAAAAGAAAACTTTCTATGGCTTTCAAACATCGAATTTGTGGTGCCGCTTTAGGCGGCTCAAGGAAACAAGACACATCTTCAAGAGGCAGACACAAGGCTGGAGAGATGGCCACTTGTTCCTGTAGAATAGTGGTTCTCAACCTTCCTAATGCTGTGACCCTTTAATTTTGTGGTGACCCCCAAACCATAAAATGTTTGTTGTTATATCATAACTGTAATTATGCTACTGTTCTGAATTGTAATGTAAATTTCTGATATGCAGGCTATCTGATATGTGACCCCGGGAGGGGTCGAGACCCAACAGGTTAAGAATTCATGTTTGATTCCCAGTATTCACGTGGCAGCTTGCAGCTAGTTCCAAGGAATGTGATGCCCTCTTCTGTGTGTGTGTGTGTGTGTGTGTGTGTGTGTGTGTGTGTGTGTGTATACATATACATACATATACATAAATATATTGTGTGGCGATAGAGGTATACAAAACACTCATTCACATAAAATAAAATAAATCTTGAATGACTGTATATTTTTAAAAAGCACATACACCCTATGCCAGACCAAAGTAGACTCTTTAAGCAGCAGACCCAAAGATCTGCACTCTGTAGTATTTCTCAGGACTTTGGAACAATCAGGTTTGACAAGGACTGGAAAAGAGCAACTGAATATGTCATTGGTCTCTCTGAACTCACGTAGCTCAGTGCTGCAAGGTGTTTTTGAAATAAAAATATAAATTTCACAGGCTGCCTGCCATTTTCTTAACAAAATACCCAGGACGATTAGGCAGTGGTATGAGATACCCAGATTATTAGTTACTGGACCTCTGTAACTACGTCAGTGCTGACTGGTCCGCAACTGGAGGCCCTAGGCTACAAACACAGCAGCAGGTCTGGTTTGGATGGGAAACTATTGTGTTTGGGCGTGTTCAGGAAGGAATAAGGAAGGAGAGCTAAATGGTCAGGACTAAGCCCCTGCAGGTAAACAGAAACCCGAGCTGGAGACACAATAGAGAATGTGGGAGGTGCTGATAACAAACCAGGCTAACCCTCAGGGGTGGAGAAGAACCGACAGGCAAAGGAGGAACCCGTGACTCTGTCTCTCCTGGGAGTTCTCATTCCTTCTGAGGAGGGCGAGGAAGAACAGTTGAAACTGGAGAGTGAGAGAAAACATCCCTTCTACAAACAGATCCGCTGCCCCGAGTGAGTGCAGGACCCAGGCAGAAGACCCTAAACTTTGGCACTGCCCCCAGTAGAATCTATATATAAATATACCTTCAAGCTGTGATCACATGTCTTTTACTCAACTCCCATGGCTGGAAATACAGTTCAACTGATGGAGTGTTCGCCTTGTAAGCATAAGTGTCCAATTTCCAAGAATCTATATAAAAACCTGCCTGTGGTGGCAATGCACCTCTAATCCCAGCACTGATGGGAGGGAGAAGAATATCTCTGGGGCCCACTTAGTATGGTTCAGGACACTGAAAGACACTGCCTCAGCAACCATGCTGAAGGGGGCCCAAGGATGGGTATCCAGTGTTGCCCTGTGGCCAGTACACACACACATACATACCACACACACCCACATGCCCACACCACGCACATATACACCATACATACAAACACACATATACATAAACACACACATATACCACAACATACATATGCACACATACATGCCACACATTTACATACATGCATACATACATACAACCACACATACACATACCATACACATATACATCAACACACATATATAAACACACATAAATACCACATACACATACTTAAACCACACATACATACATACACACATACATAAACACACATAATGCCATACACACATACATAACACACACACACACACACACACACACACACACATACACACACACAAAACCAAGGGAAAAAAGTTTCCAGTGAATGGAGGGGAATCCATAGATAACAAACTCTTGAACTGGGGGTGTGGCCTGCCTAGGTATGCATCTCAGGTGAGTTTGCAGGGAGAGAAGGAAGCAGCAGGAAGGGAGGTGGCGGGCAATGCAAAGGCTAGAGGGAGCTTTTTGTTTGTTTGTTTGTTTTTTCGAGACAGGGTTTCTCTGTATAGCCCTGGCCGTCCTGGAACTCACTTTGTAGACCAGGCTGGCCTCGAACTCAGAAATTCACCTGTCTCTGCCTCCCGAGTGCTGGGACTAAAGGCGAGCGCCACCACACCCGGCTTGGAGGGAGCTTTTAATATCTGCCCTGCACTGTCAGCCAGTTTGCCTTAGGTTGGTAGCTGACTTGCAGTGTTACTTTAAAGACAGATGACAATGTAGCATGCACACCTTCAGCAGAGTGCCTCACGGGGCAGAGGGTGCCAAGCCAGAGCTGTCCTTCTTACTGTCCTCAGTATCTTCTCCCTCAGGTAAGCCTCGTCTTCCAGAAAGCTGAAAAAGCTTGTACTTGGAACTGTACCATTGCGCATGCCTACCCTGAGTGAACCCGCTTCCCATCTCCTGCCCCCAGGACCCACTCCTATCTTCAAAGCCGTCCCCACAGCTGCTCTATGAAGATTGTCAGAGTCTTCGGAGTTGACGCTCCCAGCTATTAATGGTAGATTGCCAGACTACAGGAGCCTTATGACTAAGTCTATACCCTTCGCTCCAATCCTCGGGGCCCAATGAATGTCTGGTCCAGAAATGCCTTCAGTGATGGTGTGTGCATCCGTAAGACCATGATGCTGGCTGTCGTCTTCGGATAGCAGTCCTGTGGAGAGCCCATCCATCTTAATGTTCTCTGCCTGGCATTAACAGATGGGGAACGGTGTGCTTGGAGCCTAATAAAGCGGAGGGAGGTTAAAACTTAGGAATCGCTGCCTCTTGCATGGCGCAGAGTCTGGTTGATGCCCTAGAGACATAATGAGCAGGAAGAAAGTAACCTTAGAATGCGTCTGTCATAGGTCCAAAGGTCCAAACCACTTTAAGCCACACATGCTCTTTCCGCCTTTGTCTCCCACCTCAGTCCAGGCCCCTGTGATAAATGCCCACAGCCACACACACATTTGCTCAGCTAGAGAGAAGCCAGCAACGCTCTGGGCACCTGGTTGGCACTGCTTCACGTCATTAAGGTCGTTCCAGTCATTTCTTCTGCTCTGATTCTGTGCTTAGTGGAAAGAGCTCTCACAAAGAGCAGCCCTAGAGGGCAGGCAACCCACTGTCCAGGGGACAGGGATTGTCTTTCTTTTTAAGTATGGCTTGAAGTTCAACATAACTGGCCTGCTCCTTAGAAAGAATTCTGGTCTAAAGAAAAGCAGTGGTAGGCCAACCTGGCTGCACATGGGACAGCCACGTGTCTGAGGTAAACCAGCTTGTCTTGGCCTGTAGTAAGGGAAGCGATGACCAATGATCCAACAAAGACACCAATTATAGGCATAATGTCGGTCGGTCACTCACGACATGGTTCACGTAAAACCCCACGAACGCCATAAAGGATGGTGATGATGTTGATGAACCAAACTCTTAAACTTGATTTGAAGGCTCTGTGAATGGAGAGTCCTAAGCTCCTTTGTGACTGTAGACCATGGCTTTATGTCTCCCCAGTTTCAAAGTTTCCTAAGGACCAGACTATACACTCTAGCATTTCAGTCTCCTAGTGATGCTGCAAGGTGGGGAAATGGATATTTGTTAATATTTCACTCAGAAAAAACAAAAAACAAAAACAAAATGGAGATCCGATAGATTCTCTAAGGTCACAGAACAAGAGTTGAACCAGTTGGAAATTTCATGGGTTTATTTAATGGCCACATGTCGTTTGTTCTCCAGGTAGAGGGAAAGACCATGTGTGCTAAGGTCGGGCAGAGCTCTTTTCAGATCACAACTTGTGCATGTGCTAGTCAGCCACAGGAAAATAGCATCGCTCATCTCTCTAGGCCTCTTTGTCTTGTCTGTAACATGGGATGACAGTGCCATATATGCTATACCATGTGACAAGTCATGACTGAGATTAGAGTTATAGAGATTGATACTGAGCCAGAACACAGTTAGGTACATGATAAAGATGCTGCTACCACGGCCTCCTTCTCTTCCTGCCCCTCCTATTCCATGCTAAGATGTTACTATGTACAAAGTGTTAATATGTGCCCTAGTGACAGCAGGTACCCAGGTACTAATGGACTCCTGGCCCCAAACTGTCTTCTCATTCCATGTGATGCACTACATTATTTTCCTTTTGCTTTGCTACATATATTTTCTTTCTTTCTTTCTTTCTTTCTTTCTTTCTTTCTTTCTTTCTTTCTTTCTTTCTTTCTTTCTTTCTTTCCTAAACAATTCCCTGGTCTTCTACCATGCATGCATAAGTCCTACTATCTTTAAATCCTCCCATACAGAGCGTTGTATTTTTACATCTCTCTTATTATTTGCCACTGTCATTCATCAGAACAGCACAGGTCTTAGGGAAAGGATGGGGACGTCTAGTCATTCTTGTAGAGGAATCTAGTGTTCCCCGCACTTGTCTTAATTTTGTTTTCTTCAGTTTGTATATTCCTGTGCCCAGAGAATATATTCTTCATAGGTAAGTTGATTAATTATAATTGTCCTTCTCAATGTTTTTGGGTGAGTTGGAGGCCCCTGGAAGAGGGAAAAGGACACACGACCCTTGCTTTGGCAATTCAATGCTTTTCACTGTGGAATTAATTCCCTGGATAAATTGGCAACAGGCTGAACAGGTTCATCTAGAGCTTTGGCTCCACTGTACAATGCACTTTATAATCTCAGGGCAGTCCTCCCAATGCACAGGTTCCCAGGCCCTGGGAGGGCACAGGAGCAGGGCAGGCATTGTGCACAGAGCTAAATTTCACAGCCACCAGGAGTCTGAAACATAGACACTACTCACACAGGACAAACCCTCCATAGAGCTTCAGAGGAAGAATAGCTCATTCCCACCAACTGCCCTGTCCCATTCCTCTGCATGGCCCCAAGTCATCCCTACTGATCTGCATGGTTAAGTCTCTTGAAAGGACAACAGGTAGAAACCATGGGTTGTATGTACATAAGGGTGATTTCCAAACCAGAGAAGAAGGCCTTAGCATGGAACCTTGCTTTCCAATGGTCTATCCCATTCCTCCCTCTCTGAACCACACACTGAAAGGTCGGAGGAAAGGGAACCAGCAAAGCCCCCCAAACTCTAAGGATGTCCAATCACTGACCATCGGGACTCAGATGGGGCCAGGAAGGAAGAGCAGCCCAGAAATGAACATCATGAATGAAGACAGATGGGTATTGTGGCTATACCTGACGTAGGCCACTGAGACTGAGCTCAGTTTGCTTTATCTTTGCATCTCACAGGGAGCTGCATATATCATTGCTTAGAATGAACGGCCAACAAGCCATACATTCAACTAGTGACTCATTGAACTGGCAGCCAAAGGACCTAGTGCTTCTTTACTTATCCTGATGCCTTCATATAAAACCAGAATAGCCGGATGTGATAGACGGGTCCTCTGGCTGTTGTCAATGAACTACTCCATGTCTTATGTACTCCCTTCCCTCCTTGATGCAGGCTTAGCCACACCTCTAATTTTGACTGATGGAACATCAGGCAAGTAAAGGCTTCAGGGACAGCATATTGGAGCTTATCTACTTTGCTGAGAAAACCATTCAAGGAAGGCCAACTGAGAAGAGAGAGAGATCTTGATACTACATGGAGGAAGAAGAAGAAGAAGAAGAAGAAGAAGAAGAAGAAGAAGAAGAAGAAGAAGAAGAAGAAGAAGAAGAAGAAGAAGAAAGAAGAAACATGCAAGCACCTAGCTGAGCTTCACCCAGAATGCAAATTGATGAAAAGAGAATAAAACGTTAGATGTGTATGAAACATTAGTTTTGGAGACTATTGTCCAACAATAGAATACTGGGGTGATTGCCTTTTTATGGAATTGTAAGGAAAAAAGAAACAACAAGAACAACAACAAAAAAACAATAGTGTGTCATGGAAGGAGCTCAAAAATGGACAAGTGCTACTGGTAACTTAGGGTGTAGATGCAGGCCAACATTCATGATTTTCCACTCTGCATTCACCTAAGAATCAGCCTCAGGGCCCGAGGGCCACCTTTTCTGGCAAATGGAGACCATCACAGAAAACCACAAGGGGACACAATGCAGAGGTGAGCAGATTCTGGGGAGCACCCCTTCATCACAGCTCCTACATGTGTGTGTCAGGGGACGAGCATTTCAGAAGCGAGAGCTGAAGCATTGGAAGGGACAGAGTTCCAGGAAGTCTACTTACGAGGGATTCTCTCCTATAATTAAAATTCTGGAACACTTGTCACCCCCTTGAAGTAGAGAAGACAGAGGGAAGGGAGAGTCAGTGTGGTAAGGGAATGGAGCTTCAAGTCTCAGATATCCAGAGATGACCAAGACCAATGAAAGTAAATGACATGAACTAACTTCTCAAGTGACTGAGCAGTCAGTCACCAAGCCAGTTTATTGTCTGCAATGAGAGCTACTTCAAAACCACAGCATTAGGCTCTCTTGGGGTTTAGGACAATGATTGCTCCAGGCGAGCAGGTTCCTTGAATCAATGAGTTTCTCCTATGTGGAAACATGGGGAAGAGAGGGAGGGCAGAGAACTTTGAACATGGAGCCCTGGGGCTGAGCTAATGGATCATCACACTGGGCCCCTTCCTTATGCCTGGAATCTTCTCCTGTTTCCAGTCAGAGTGCTTGCTCGTCGCCTTGTGGATTGGTTCACAGGGCTGTGAGGAAATTAAGTTAAGAAGATGATACCTCCCTCTCTTTCTGAAAAGAGCACGGAAGCTCTTGTGTGTGTGTGTGTGTGTGTGTGTGTGTGTGTGTGTGTGTGTGTGTGTGTGTAGATTAACATGGGCATCTTCCTCTGTTTCTGAGACAGGGTCTCTCACTCAACCTGGAGCTCACTACTTGTCTAGGCTGGCAGTCAGTGAGA